>MU105922.1:0-69139 GCA_012274485.2 Sinapis alba | reverse complement strand
TTTTTTTTGACGCTGATTTTATATTTTGCTTTCGGTCACACCGTGATTCAATTTACGGTCTTGGGCTTATCAGGAGAACGAACCAACAATGGTTCTTCTTCAATCGATTCTAGTGGGTTCTGTGGAATTTGATATATATGGGTCTTTGGGGTTTCAGGTGAATCCATGGCGAACGATGACACAAGGGTTCCGCCATGGCTATCGCCGATGCTTCGAGCTAACTACTTCGCGACTTGCCCCTTTCACGGAGAATCCACTAAGAGCGAATGCAACCTGTTTTGCTTGGACTGTTCTGGAGACGCCTTTTGCTCTTACTGTTCCATTCATCACAAAGACCATCGTATCCTCCAGGTTTCTTTTCTTTTTCTTTCTCTCTCTCAGGAATTTCGTAGACAATAATGGTGTTTCTTGTGTGTTGCAGATTAGACGATCTTCGTACCATAATGTTGTGAAAGTGAATGAGATTCAGAAGCACATTGATATATCCTCTGTTCAGGCTTACGTAATCAACAGTGCTAAAATCGTCTTCTTAAATGAGAGGCCTCGGGTTCGAACTGTGAAAGCCATTAAAACTTGCCATATCTGTTTCCGTAGCCTCCTTGATTGTTTCGGCTTCTGTTCTCTCGCTTGCAAGGTATATATAACTCTTCCTTCTTATATTTTGTTTCGGTTTTTTCTTGATAAACGTTGAATTTCCTTTTGGTGAATCATTTCGTGTTCAGATACTTTTTCTTACTTTTTAATTGTTGTTAAAAGCTTGGAGGTATTAAGCATGGAGACTACCCAAAACTGACCTTCTCTCTCACAGACAATAGTAACATAGAGATGTTCTTTCTCGGTGGACCAGCAAAGATCCGCAAAACAGGAATTATCGGAGTGGGCGATCACAGCAAAATGGCAGGTCTCATATCTCCAGGGACACCTCCAATTCATAGCCACCTGAGTTACCCAAAGCAGAGGCGAAGAAAGGGTATACCTTGCCGAGCTCCTTTCTAGAAAACAAGAATAGTGTTGATAAATGGAATCTTTACATAAATAGTAGCAAGTTTTATTTTCTTCAAGAAATTTTGGGATATATGATGAGTAAGCAGCCCCATTTTACAACATTGTGACTTGTAAATTAAATTACAAAAGTTTCGTACATTTAAAGATTAGGAGAAATGAATACTGAAACGTCGCATCACATCTCAAAACATGGAGATGTAAAAAAAAAAATATATATATATATATATATATATATATATATATATATATATATATATATATATATATATATATAATATACTAGGGGAAACCCGCGCTTCGCGCGGAATTAATACTTTGACAAATATATATTTAAATTTTGTTTCTAAATTTATCAGGTTGTATTTATGTTTAGTTAGAACTTGTATTTCGCAAGATTCTTTTGTGAATGGTATAATCGCAAATTTTCATAACCGAAATCATATGCATATAACATTTTTTTGTTTTTGATGTAAGATACTGGTGTGAGTTTATTGCTTTCGTCCGAACTTCACAGTATGCCTAAGTTGTTATTCTGTTTTTTTACAACACCTAAATTGTTATCCGGCGTTGATATTTATTAAGGAAGTTCAATTAATTTGGTTTTATTTATTTTTATCTTTGAAATAGTATTATAAGACATGGACTAACATATGGTTTGCTAATTATAAAACAAATTGTATCATCTGCTTGTAGTAGTAACATGTGTTATACTGGTTTTGTAGGTTGTACCGATAACATGTATTTGTTTCTCTTATACATGTATTTGTCAAACAATATCAAAATCTGGTTTTTCTCATTCAGCATAATGATCTCTTGATACGCCTCACTTTTTGTTTATTTCCAAATTTATCTAAAATTGATTAACCGAGTGCATGCTTCCTCTGTATAACTTTATTGATATTGTATACATAAATATTAATGTCATAGAAACCTTCATCTGCACGTAACACACCACTGTTGTTGTTATAAAAATATGCTTCTAAAATCATCTTTATACAATTATAAAACCATGTAAATTCTTGACTAAAAAGAAAAGAATTAAGCCCGACTTTTAAATACTACATTACTTTTTTTTTGGTCAAAACTTAAATAGTACATTACTCATTTTATTAATCCAACGTATATATGTATATTAAAGCAACAAAAAAGTTATCACGTCTTATAGACAATGTTAGTATTTGGCATTTCAGTTGCATACTGAAAAGTTGCATGTCAAGATTCATATCCAGAACGGAAATAGATAATACGGAGTAATATATTATTTTCTTATAAGTTATAACAGAATTTTATTAATTGGGCATTATAGGGGAAACCAGAGCATTGCTCCAAAAATGCAATGTAAATTCAAGGTCCGCGACCGGCGACAAACCAGAAACATCCAGGTCTCTGATCTTCTGAAATCATTCCCTCGCCTTTAAGCCAAATAAACAAAAATACAAATAATTTTAGATTATCATTAACTGTATACACAAAGCTAGGAATAACCAAAACGAAATTTGTTTTCAAACCAACTGAATTTTTCAGTTTTAAAACTTAAAACATCAAAACCAAGTGAAACGTTTTAGATTTTGCTAAAATAGATCTTAGCAAACAAAACAACTCAATCGAATTTTAAGAGTCATATTAAATAAAGTATATAATATAATATTAACTAAAGTATATAATATTTGTAGAAAATGTATCTTAACGTTATTTCTAACTAAGCCAACCTGAATCGAACTTCAAAATTAAACCGAACACAAACGAACATAACATCAATTAGAGCGGAAACTAAAACAGAATTACAAATGGGTTTAGTACTTCGTTTCAGTTTTTATATTAAACCAACAAAACCAAAATCCAATTAAACCCGATAAAATCCAAAGATAATCAAACCATAAGTCGGATTAACCACCCCTAATGATTTTTTTTTCTTTCAAAATGCCAGAAGTATAGATGTATACTAACTTTGACTTACCTGACGAACAACAACAGAAGAAACATCAGCAAAGCTGAGATCAGGATATGACATAACACAACAATAAATCTCTTATCTTCTGTTATATGGCTTACCATCAAGAACCAAACAACACATGTTTCATTATTAACACTCACAAAAAGTGATTCTGAAACCATAAATAAGCAATTTTCAATATGTTTCTTTGTAACTTCTGGAGCCATGTATCAAAGAATACCAGTATTTTCAGTCATGTCATTTGGATTCTGGGAATCAACTCTAGCCACTCCAAAATCAGTAAGCCGTAGATTTCTCTGAAAATCCAAAAGCATGTACTTTGTTTTCACATATTGATAAAGATTCTATATGAATGCAAATAACTTAGCATTAGCATGTAAAAGATCAATCATGATGGTGTGTCACAAAAATTCCTTTATTTCATGGAGATTCATAAAGAATTAAAAAGAGCAATTCTTTGAAAATTTACCAATGGGAGAGATCGAGAGCAAGCTGAACAACAACTCATACCAGTTATGGATTAAGAGTGAAAAGAGAGTTCTGTTTTGGGCATTTTCCAGTGCCATGAGTTGTTCATATACTGAACCTAAATAGCTCCATCGGTATTGCATTAAAATTCTCTGTAACTTCATCGAACTCTGCAAGTAAGGAGAAGCAAATGGCTCTGGATGAATCTGAATGTTTGGAGTGGTGGTGGGAAGAAAGGCGAGGGAAGATGAGGTGGAAAACCTTTTCATAAATCAGGAGCATATCAACTCCTATTAGCTTCCTTCCTTTCTTCACATTTCTTGCTTCCCAAAAATGAAGTTAGTCCATTACCGGCGGAGAATGACCGGAATTCAAATCTGCAGCCAGAGGTAAGAGGTTACTAATGTTGCAGGCTATGTTTGCAAGGAAGAGATTTGAATATGGTGGAATGAGATTTGGTGAATCATCCTCATTATTTATAATGTATATATTTGTGAAGCTCGAAGAGGGTGGAGGAAGAGGAATTAAATGTAACGTAGAGGAGGAGGTGGGTTGTAGAAATTAATGGAGGATCTTAATTATATGACTTCAGTGCTACGGCTAGGTGTTAAGTTGGTGGTCTCGAACAGGCGGTGGAAATTAGGGTTTGGGAGAAGAAAATAGTGATTGTACAAATTAGAGTTGTAAGGCTATGAGGCCCAAACGAAACAGACAACTAAAGCCTACGAAAAACTCAGAAATATTAAGTATCGAAACTCAATAGAGAGGACACGTGTCATCGCTTCCTTGCACTATTTTCTTACGTGGCAAGAGGAGAAGAGAATTAAGTTCTTCTTTATAGTATTAGATATATGTAGGAGATTCTTTTGAATAATCCTTTTAACTTTAATAATAGTTTTTGAGACAATCATGTGTTAATTAATAATGGGAAGGTAGTTGTAACATCTCTAAACCATCCTAAACATATGGTCGATCCACCAGCCAATAATTAAATAAAAATATGATTGATAGATCTATTAACACCCAAGATTAAAAATGAAAGAACTAAACAACCTAATCATAATTCTAATCAATCAACCTAATCACATTACTAACCAACAACCTAAAAATTCTATCCACACAATCTAGCAATTCTAGATTCCACTATCTAATCCTATTTTCTAAACCAATAAATTCTATCGCTGAATGTGACCGGTTCTCTAATGCTTTTTGTGATACTTTTTGACTCGATTAAAAAATGAAAACTGATTAAATCATGCTCTGATATCACCTATGTAACACCCCCAAACCGTCTTAAACATATGGTCGATCCACCGGCTAACAATCAAACAAGAACATGACCGATAGACCAATCAACACCCAAGGTTAGAGATGAAAGAGCCAACCGGCCAACCAACAATCAAACAAGAACATGACAGACCGTCCAACCCAACACCATGGTCCGGAAGTACTCCATGACGGGCTAGGGACAATCCGATCAGAGTCGCAGAACTTACTCCGCAACATAGACCAGTTCATCCACTAACTCGTCCCGCTAAATCAAGGCCTAAGGCTTTGCAACCCGTACCAAAAGTTAACGGTTCCATTAGATCGAGGCCTAAGGCTTTTCAACCCGTACCAAGACCTAACTTGTGTTAGACCGGAGTAGTCAAATATCAGAGTACTCATGATGCGCATGAAATACAAATACTTTTTGATTCAAGAAATATTCATACATCAAATAATTCAAGACTGGGCCCGGTCTAATGCCAAATCAAGTCAACACATCAACTATCAAAATACCGTTTACAAAAGGCATGAAATCTACTCTGGCGGTCCTAACGTCCAACACCAAGCTATCCAATCATCCTTACCTAAAACTACCTGCGAAAGAACAAGAGAGTTTGATGAGTAACCTAATGTCACTCAGTGAGCTGGCGGCCTCTACCCGCAACCTAGTAACTAACCCAGACAATCCAAAATAACAATCAATCTAACCATATCAAGCAATCAAAGCTAAGGCTAAACAAACCGTTACTAAGTTAAACTCGGCCTCCTGCCATAATTTAACTTCAAGTAACAGGAACATGCATAACAACAAGTTAACAACCAATCCCTAGTTTTAGACACTTAGATTGTACAAGTATCATTAACCGGTCGACCAACAATCAGACATGAACATGATCGGCCAACCAATGATACTGCATAGCTTTAATATCCACCATCCTTCACAAGCAATCCTTCAAACAACATAACAACCAACATCGGGTCTACACTAACCAAAAAGACACCAAACCTAATCCGATACCTAGCCCAGAATTATATCTCAATGTTAGAAACATGCAATCAAATCAATCAACCACAATCACAATCACAATAATATACTATTAACTACAACTCGACTCTAACTCGTAACATCGTATATCAGAGTTACTACTTACTCTAGGGTTCCATAACCCTTTACGACACTATAAAATAACACAACATTCTAACCCGGGAAATGGTGACTTCGTGTTCCTCCTCACTATCGGCAATATCCTATCTCCCTACCACAAAGGCCAGAAGAAGGAACTTTCAACCGACTGCGCCCCACAGTCCATCGGGTCACCGCGCGACAGTCCATAGTCCTTCGGGTCACTGCCACATTACACCATCGTGTAATACTCAGCCATAAGCCATGACCTCGTCCCTCTGAGTCTTCCCAATCCAGTGAATAAGGGGTTTCCTTGAACCTGCCGGGTACGAGGCTGAGGAAACACTAATCACCCCTAAACAAACCTAGTATGGGTGGGTATCACACATACTCTCGACAACACACACAACACACTATCCTAACAACATTTAAAAATATATGACACTAACCATTAGTATGAGTAATCCGGCCTATATGGACAAAGACCACTAATACTACTATATAAGACACTAAACAACAATATCAACACTACATAACTCAACTAGTTAGTCACTCCCTTACCAAGAGCTGTACAAGATTAATTAAACAAGCAAACATTTAATTAGTTTGACAAGCAATCTACTCTATCAAACCGTTACCCAAATAGTTCAGTCTCGTGCTCTGAAACTATCTTCAAAGATAACGGGAACTTGCACTCAACCATATCAACAAGCAAGAATAGAAAACATGATGCATCATAGTCCTAGTCAGGTTATTAACTCAACCTTAATTCCATTTCATCTCAGCTAGCCCGTGCTAAGCTGAGTCCGGTTTAATAAATAATCCTAAAGACTCTATCATTCATTAAAGTGATCATTCTACTCTATATGCAACTCGATCTATATCCTAAGTTATAAGTGGAACTCAAGCAAACCATAAAACTATCCTAAATTCCAAGTGGAATTCAAACAAAACCAACTCACAGTGTTCTATGCCGATAAGAAGCTGGTTGATCGGAGAGGACTTAGCCAAAACCCAATGGACAACTCGAGTGGACTGAACTAGACTGATCCTGTCTTGGACAGAACCTCCCTTTATACTGGTCTGGACAGAACTCAACTCGAGTAGAACCTTCTTTAGCTTCTGGACAGTTCTTCGGATTTTCTGGTGGAGTATCGAGATTCATAACTTCAACTGATCTGAACTAATCTGAGAAGCACCTTTGCTTGATCATTAAAGAAACTGGCTGCCTTGGACGAACTAATATAGACAGAGCTTCAGATGAACATAACCTTCCCTAGGCACTCAGTCAAAATAGAAAGAATAACTGATCTCAAAAACTCTCTAAAACTCTCGAAAAGCTCGAAAACTCTTGTTTTATTTTATTTTTACTTTTTTCTCACGTTTTTAATTGGATTTGGACAGGTCTGGATGTGTTGAATTGAGCTGGGGTTGTGGGATATTTATAGGAAGCAACAACCAATCAGATTCAGGTTGGTGGCAGCCTGTGTGTCGCTTTGCATGGCTCCGGACGCATGCACGGCGGCACCTCGTGCTCCACATGGCTGGCTGCATGACCAGGATGGGATGCAAGGTAACACCTTATCCTCTAGATGTCTGATACACTTCCTGGCTGCATGCAAAGCAACACCACATCGCCCACATGTCGATTAGCATGCTTCGGTTGCATGCGTTGCGAAACCTCGTGCTCTGGTATGTCAAGCTACATGTGCTGCTTCTATGCACGGCGACACCTAGAGATTATGTAGACATATAGCTTACCAGATGGTCGACACCACGTCCTGAACCCATGCATTGAGACACATCGGGCTTCTCGGTTCATTTGACTGACTTTGGTCATTCTGGCTAATTTTTGACCCGCGATCAATTCTGAATATTTTTCTGCTCCCATTATGATGCGCAAAATATTTTTAATAAATTCCAAACTGAATGCTGACCTTGACAGAAAATATTTCCAGAGCTTTCGGTTTTCCTGAGAAATTCCATAATACCAAAATTAAGGTTTTCGTCCAATTTTGAGTTTTCTCGTCGTGTTTCAATCCCGTGGTGCTTGCTTTCCGTCCTGCTTAATTCCCGTCCTGCTTCCGACTTATTATGTCTCCAAAATTATATTTTGTTGATACCAATTTTTTCCAAAAATGCTGTGCTTTGGAAACATCGTGATTCGGAAACGTCAAGCTTCTAAAACGTCGTGCTTCCATAAACGTGATGCTTCTAAAACGTCCTTCTGATCAATCTAACACATTGTCTAACCATGGTCGATCAGCTTATTCAACTCATGTTTACTCACTATCAATTCTTCGACCATCTCGTACTTTAAAGCTTCTTGATCGATCTTTATTGCCCGCAACTCGACCACCAAGTAGAGGCTCGACCAATATTCCATTTTCTCCGAAACATGTTGAATTTTTCATGATGGAAACTTAACATTCCTCCAAATGCTTTGATTACCAAAAGGTTGGCTCCAAATTCTGACTTTATCGATCTCGACCATTTTACCCCTTCGGGAGGGTTATTACATTCTTTCCTCCTTAATAGAATTCGTCCTCGAATTCTTAGATGACCAATTATTCAGCTTCACAACATGCTCCTCCTTGATGTGTTTTGATGAACTCACTACTTGGATTACTTCATCTTGCAATCTTGTGTGTCTTCGTCGGTTCACCCTTGATGTCTTCTTTCGATTTTCTAATATGTAGTTCTAATTATGATCTCGCTCTACCTTGATGCATTTCCAATCATTCCCCTTAGTCTTGAATCCTCACATTTCTTTACTTCTTGATTTTCCATGGGTTACTTATTTTCATTCCATCTTCATATCACTTTAGTCTGTCCACCAATGTTCCTTGAGTGTCCTCCTCAAGGTCTCCACAATCGTCTTCATATCTCTTCAGTTGAATGATCACTGAGTTACCTTCTTTCTTTTACTCTGCCATGACACTCATTTCCCATGATACTTTAATGTCCATCCTCGTTCCTGATTTCTTAAACCATTTTCTTAATCTTTCTTTTCCCAGATACTGATGAAGTCTTTTCCTAATAAAGTCTTGTTCCTCCCCATTTTTATTCCAGTCCATACCACTGTCCAGTCCCTCTGATCCCATCTTTTCTCTTTCTCTTTGAGTTTGGATTTTTGGTCTTTAACTCTCTTCACTTTAAGGTTTTCATCCTTAAAGTTCTGATCAACGAAGAAACTTACTATTTGCAACAAAATAGAACACTTCACACGCAAGTTCGTCATCAACTAACCCAATAATCTACTAACCAAATAACTTAATCGCAATTCCGACCAATCAACCTAATCACATTGCTAACCAACAACCAAAAAATTATATCCATATAACCTAGCAATTCTAGATTCCACTATCTAATCCTATTTTCTAAACCAATAAATTTTATCGCTGGACGTGGCCGGTTCCCTAATGTTTTTTGTGACTCTTTTTGACTCGATAAAAAATGGAAACCGATTAAATCACGAGTTCTGGAAGCATGGATGAAACCATGCTCTGATACCACCTTTGTAACACTCCCAAACCATCTTAAACATATGATCGATCGACCGGTAAACAATCAAACAAGAACATGACCGATAGACAAATCAACATCCAGGATTAGAGATGAAAGAGCCAACCGGCCAGCAAACAATCAAACAAAAACATGACTGACCGTCCAACCCAACACCATGGTCCGGAAGCGCTATGTGACGGGCTAGGGACAATCTGATCAGAGTGGCAGAATTTACTCTGCAACATATACTAGTTCATCCACTAACTCGTCCCGCTAAATCAAGGCCTAAGACTTTGCAACCCGTACCAAGAGTTAACGGTTCCGTTAGATCGAGGCCTAAGGCTTTTCAACCCGTACCAAGACCTAACGTTGTATTAGACCGGACTAGTCAAATATCAGAGGACTCATGATGCAAATGAAATATAAATAATTTATTGATTCAAGAAATATTTATACATCAAATAATTCAAGACTGGGTCCGGCCTAATGCCAAATCAAGTCAACACATCAACTATCTAAATAATGTTTACAAAAGGCATGAAAATCTAGTCTGACGGTCCTAACGTCCAGGACCAAGCTATCCGATCATCCTTACCTAAAACTACCTGCGAAAAGGACAACGGAGTTGGATGAGTAACCTAATGTCACTTAGTGAGATGGCGGCCTCTACCCGCAACCTAGTAACTAACCTAGACAAACCCAAAATAACAATCAATCTAACCCTAGCAAGCAATCAAAGCTAAGGCTAAACAAACCATTACTAAGTTAGACTCGGCCTCCTGCCATAATCTAACTTCAAGTAACGAGAACCTGCATAACAACAAGTTAACAACCAATCCCTAGTTAACCATATATGCGCCTGAGGTTCAATACTCATGTAGTGTTAGACACTTAGACTATACAAGTACCATTAATCGGTCGACCAACAATCAGACAAGAACATGATCGGCCAACCAATAATACCGCATAGCTTTAATATCCACCACCCTTCACAAGCAATCTTTCAAACAACATAACAACCAACATCGGGTCTACACTAACCAAAGGGACACCAAGCCTAATCTGGTACCTAACCCGGAATTATATCTCAATGTTAGAAAACTGCAATCAAATCAATCAACCACAATCACAATCGCAATAATATTCTATTAACTACAACTCGACTCTAACTCGTAACACCTTATATCGAAGTTACTACTTACTCTAGGGTTCCATAACCATTTACGACACTATAAAACAACACAACAGTCTAACCCAGGAAATGATGACTTCGTGTTCCTCCTCACTATCGGCAATATCCCATATCCCTACTACAAAGGCCAGAAGAAGAAAATTTCAATCGACCGCGGTCCACAGTCCATCGAGTCACCGCGCGACAGCCCACAGTCCTTTGGGTCACTGCCACATTACACCATCGTGTAATACTCAGCCATAAACCATGACCTCGTCCCTCTGAGTCTTCCCGATCCAGCGAATAAGGGGTTTCCTTGAACCCACCGGGTACGAGGCTGAGGAAACACTAATCACCCCTAAGCAAGCCTAGTATGGGCGGGTTACGCACATACTGTTGACAACACACAAGGCACACTATCCTAACAACATTTAAAAATCTACGACACTAACCACTAGTATGAGTAGTCCGGCCTATATGGCCTACGTCCACTAATACTACTATATAAGATACTAAACAACAATATCAACACTAAATAACTCAACCAGTTAGTCACTCCCTTACCAAGAGCTGACTAACCTCAATCAACAAGATTAATTAAACAAGCAAGCATTTAATTAATTTGACAAGCAATCTACTTTACCAAACCGTTACCCAGATAGTTCAGCCTCCTGCTCTAAAACTATCTTTAAAGATAACGGGAACCTGCACTCAACCATATCAACAATCAAGAATAGAAAACATGATGCATCCTAGTCCTAATAAGGTTATTAACTCAGCCTTAATTCCATTTCATCTCAGCTAGCCCGTGCTAAGCTGAGTCAGGTTCAATAAATAACACTAAGGACTCTATCATTCAATAAGGTGCTCATTCTACTATATATGCAACTCGATCTATATCCTATGTTCCAAGTGGAACTCAAGCAAACCATAAAACTATCCTAAATTCCAAGAGGAATTCAAACAAAACTAACTCACAGTGCTTTATGTCGATAAGCAACTGGTTGATCGGAGAGGAGTTAGCCAAAACCCAATGGACGACTTGAGTGGACATGACTAGACTGATCTTGACTTGGACAGAATCTCCCCTTATACTGGTCTGGACAGAACTCAATTCGAGCAGAACATTCTTTAACTTTTGGACAGTTCTTCGGATTTCCTGGTGAGTTTCGAGATTCATAACTTCAACTGATCTGAACTAATCTGAGCAGCACCTCTGCTTGATCATTAAAGAAACTGACTGCCTTGGAAGGACTAATATAGATAGAGCTCCAGATGAACAGAACTATCCCTAGGCACTCAGTCAAAATCGAAAGAATAACTGATCTCGAAAACTTTCTAAAACTCTCGAAAAAGCTCGGAAACTCTTGCTTTCTTTTTCTACTTTTCTCTCATGTTTTTAACTGGATTTGGATAGGTCTGGATGTGTTTAAATGAGCTGGTGTAATGGTATATTTATAGGAAGCAGTAACCAATCAGATTCAGGTTGGTGGCAGCTCGTGTGTCGCTTTGCATGGCTCCGGACGCATGCACGGCAGCACCCTGTACTCTACATGGTTGTCTGCATGACCAAGATGGCATGAAAGGTGACACTATATCCTCCAGATGTATGAAACACGTCCTAGCTGCATGCAAAGCAACACTACAGCGCCAACATGTCGATCATCATGTTTCAGTTGCATGCACTGCGACACCTCGTGCTATGGTATGTCAAGCTGCATTTTCTGCTTCCATGCACGGCGACACCTCGAGCTTATGTATACATATAGATTATCATATGGTTTACACCACGTTCTGAACCCATGCATTGAGACACCTCGAGCTTCTCGGTTCATTTGACAGACTTTGGTCATTCCGACAAGTTTTTGACCCGCGATCAATTATGAATATTTTTGCGCTCCCATTCTGGTGCGCGGAATATTTTTGATAAATTCCAAACTGAATGCTGACCTTGACAAAAAATATATTCAGAGCCTTCAGCTTCCCCGAAAAATTCTATAATACTGAAATTAGGTTTTTGTCCAATTTTTGGTTTTCTCGTCGTGCTTCAATCCAGTCGTGCTTGTTTTTCGTCCTGCTTTATTCTCGCCCTTCTTCCGACTAATTGCGTCTCCAAAATTATATTTTGTTGATACCAAGTTTTTCTGAAAACGCCATGCTTTGGAAACGTCGTGCTTCGGAAATGTCAAACTTCTAAAACGTCATGCTTTCAAAAACGTGATGCTTCTAAAATGTCCTTCTGATAAATCTAAACAAATTGTCTAACCATGGTCGAGCATATTATTCGACTCATGGTTCAGTCACGATCAATTCTTCGACCATCTCGTACTTCAAAGCTTTTCGATCGATCTTTATCGCCCGCAACTCGACCACCAAGTAGTACTCGATCAATCTTCTATTTTCTCCAAACCATGTTAAATTTTTTGTGATGGAAACTTAACATTTCTCCAAATGCTTTGATTCCTAAAAGGATGACTCTAAATTCTGACTTTGTCGATCTCAACCATTTACCTTTTTGGAAGGGTTATTACAGTAGTGGTGTGAATTTTTTTATACTTTGTAAGCAAACGTGGTTTTGAGGTTTGGTGAGAATATTTTGAGGTTTTCTGGCAAAGATATATTTTCTTTTAAACTTAAAATATATTTTTGGAAGGTAATTCTGTTTTACTTGCATTTCTCCTTTAATTTAAATAAACAATTTTGATTTAGGAAAAATAAAATAAAACCATTTTGATTGAGGGAAAGGAAAAACCTATTTTTAGCCGGATTTGGCAAAAATGAACCAAAAACTCATATATTGTCTCAATTTATATTCCATCAAACATTTCTCATTTTTATAATACTCTTAACTAAATATTAATTTATGGTAAATAAATGTATTTATTTTTTCTTTAAAAAAAAATATGAACATGGATATTGGTTCACTTGATTGTTCAAAATTATTCTTTACAAAACTGATAATTTTTGAAAACATGAAGTAATTTATTCTACAATTTCTATAACATTTATTCTACTTCTACCGTAATATAGAAATGGGTTTCTATTGTCTTCTATCTCTTAAATTATTTATACTGTACGTAGAATATGCATTATATTTCTTGTGCAGCGATTTGATGTTTGCAAGATTACTTTTACATTTTTTATTATTATTAATACACATTTTTATGATTATTTTCCATCACATTCGGAGAACATCTTGTGTTGTTCTACTTTGTATATAATGCCAATTTTACCGCTAATTCTTTATTCTATTAATAAATTGTTACCCCCCTTTTTTAATTTATACATAATTAATTTATTATTTATTATTATTTTTGGTTTCGAAGTTTAACAATTGAGTTTTTATATTTAATTATTTGTTATTATCTTATTTTCAGAGTGTAGGATTTGTTTTGAAATAGATATAAAGATAATATGTTTGTCTTAAAAGTATAAATACTCGATATTGAATAAAATAGATTTTCATTATTGAAATTTATTAACAATGTGAACTTTTGATTTTTAATATTAAATGATATTCTCTTGAGATATATTTATATTTTAATTATAACTATCAATTTAGGTTGGATTTCCACCCTTGGTTTGTAGCTATCGACCAATGTTACTTTTGCTGAAACAATTTTTAAAAAATATTAAAAATATAATTAATTATCTATTAAATATAAAAAATTAAAAATATTAACCACGAAACATTTGAACCATGTTGTCCTAACGTGCTTTAGAGTCAAAATTCGATTTAGATGAAGCTCCAGGAAATACCCTTTAATGGTATTAGAAACGTTTTGTCCGACGGAATTGTTGAAGGAGATCTCTCACACCATGGATCATTTTGGAGGGGTGGTGAAAGCGATACATTATGACCTCAATCATGTTTTTATGTTCCACTAGAGGTAAGTAAAAGAAGAAAATTACATTATCACTATTGTTGACCACTGATGGTATTACAAAATGTTGTGTTTTGTAGATTCTTGCATTCGAGGCAATTTCTAAATTTGAAAATCTGTTTAGAGAACCTGTTGAAGGAGCTGATGTGAAGTGTCTGAGGATGTGTTTGTCCATATTCAAACGAATGGAATGAAATGGATATCACTTTCACTCATAAATAAGGAACTCGGTCACGAGATTGTAAGTTCTTTTTCTTTTGTTTTAATGTTATTCAGTGTTATGGTAGAACTATAGTAGAGGTATGGTAGAACTATCGTAGAACTATGACAGAACTATGGGTTGAACTCTTGTAGAAGTATGGTAGAACTAAGGTCGAATTTTGGTAAAACTTTGTTAAGTTTCAAAAATTGTTTTTGTTTTTTTACAAGATATTCACAACATCATCCACACCAAAACTCCACAGGAAGAATCTCTTTTGGATGAAATCATGGAAGATGAAGAAGATGTTGATGAGCATGATCTAGCAGTCGACAGTTGGGATAAGCTTATGGATGGAGGGTTATCAGTCTTTTTCAAAGACATGTACGGTGAAGTTGTCGCCGCACAAAAAGAATAAGCAGAAGAGATAGAAGATACGGCAGCATCCCAAGATGGAGTAGAGGTAGCTGAGCAGTCGAATCAAGTGGATGATGTTATGAAGACCCTGAAAAAAATGGTGACATTGTTCAAGAGAGTTTACAAGAAGGTTGACCAATTGGCTAGGAGATTTCCCCCTCTAGAGGCGTTTGTCAAGGAAGCAGAAAAACAGAAATCAAGTAAGAAGTGAAGACCTTGTTTTGAGTCTCAACTTGTTTTCTGGATATGATAAACTATGTGTCTTTGTTTGTTTTTGTTGTTTTATGAAATAGACAAATTATGTGTCTTTGGTATTTTTGTTGTTTTTTCTGTATTTTAAATGTCCCAATAACTAAATTATCACGGATATTTCAGATAATTGTCTTGAAAACTAGGTAGAAACAGAGACAACATAAATGTCCTAATGGACAAAGTCTTAACATACCATAAGTTTCAACACATAGCATGAGTTTTAACAAACAAAGACTTAACATAACATAAGTTTTAACACATTAACTCATACAAGTCTTGACAAACAAAGACTTGTATTATCCGAAATGAAGAAAGAAAACATAAACAAAGTTTTGACACACATAAGCTCATTTAAAACTTAGAAGTGAGAATCGAGAATCTCATGGGCGTGTAATAAGGCTCTTAAGCTTTGCAATTTCTTCAGCCATATCATCTACCTGCCTCCTTAAGCTCTTAACTTCTTGCTCAACACCGAAAGCCCATGGCTGACGAAAGTGCAGTCCATCGTCCTGCACGTTCAACATAGTTACACTCAATATCACACAGTTTCACCCAGTATAACACACTTAGTTTCACTCAGTATAACACAGTTTCACCAAGTGCAACACACTTAGTTTTACTCAATATAACACAGTTTTACCTAGTATAACGAAGTTAGTTTCACTCAGTATAAAAAAAATTTCACCCAGTGTAATGCAGTTTACAATAGAGGCAGAGATATCAGACAATTACCTCGAAGTACTTGCAGGTGAAGTACCTTCTACCAGGTAAGGTATCGAAATTTGATTGATACTTCAGATTTGGAGAAGCATCATGCTTTATTTCTCTCCGACATGGGCAACAGGTTGAAAATCCATACTACGCATCGACAACGAACCCTAGCATGTCATAGTGTTGCATCAACTTCTTCATGTACTTTGTCGCCTGGTACGGATGAGTCATGATGCAAAGGAAAGGGAAATGTCTATGTTCGTGAGAGAGTATAAACGTAAACAGAGAGAAAAAGAGAAGGATAAATAGATAGGGTAGAGAGAGAAAAAGAGAGAGAGAGAACAATTTGGGCAATTTCCGTTTGCTTGTTTTTCTTTGTTGAAAGATGGCCAAGTTTTGTAACGTCTAGTTTTGTGTTGCGTTTGTGACTTGTAAATTAGTTATTTTATAGAGATAAGAGCCATCATATCTATTTGGTTACTGCATGTCTGCATGCATGATTTTCTAATACTTTCTTGAGTGCATTACGCTTTAAGACACAATTTTGTTTTTTTTTGACACAAAAGAACACTTGTTGCTGGAGGGGCACTTTGTTGTAACTGTTGCATTTGTTGTAGACATATATACCCCTTGAGTCCCGTAAGGAGACATGGTAAAAGCGATGAAAGATTTGTAGTTCGGTTAGTGGGGACCAGTAGTTGGAGTTATCTTGTAGTTACTGGGACCAAACATAGTTAATGGAGACCAAACATAGTTAGCTTTTGTGTATAAAGGTGTGTCTTTTTGTGTTCGGTTAGATAGGGGAAGATAAATATTTTTTATTAATTAGATTTTTTTAATTCTACAACTATTCATTCCACCTCCATATTTGTATTAGCTTATTTTTCAAATTATAAGATATAAAAATAAAATTTAATTATTATAATAAATAGTAACTCTTTTTTCTCTTATTTTAACATCTATTTTCTATATATATTTTTGTATATTTTAACATTTACACAAAAAAAATTGTGGACGTGGATAATAAGAGTTTAGACGTAAAAAGATGTGGATATAGACAAAAAATATGACAACTTATAATCGATAATATACATAAACCAAAAATGTGCGAAAGGAAAAGACATGGACATGTTCGTGTGACTATTGTGACTATGTAAATGTGTGACTATGTAAATGGATATTTGTGGACGGCTATTTGTAAACAAATAGACATGGACATGGACACAATAATAGATAATAGTAGACATGGAACAACATACATACATAGATGATCGCTCCCCCTCTGTCACCTTTGAGAACTGAAAGTTGTGCCGGTGTTGAATACCAGTAGCCGACAAGAAATTGAATCTCCACCGCATCCGCCATCACCGATTCCACTTCTCCGCACCCTCCGTAACTCCCATCTCAGAATCTCTTCTCTTAGCTTCAAACCAGTTCGTTGTCACTCTTTTATCTAAGCTCTCCACTGCATATGCCATCACCTCAACATCATAATCGATTAATCTCTGATATGATAACCATTTTGCTCCCTCAATTGTCTCTTTCTTTCTTATTTTTGATATGTAACCCTAATTATCCAAAATCAGATGTTTCTTGTTCCATTCTTTGACACTTCTAGTTGAAATCAACTAATTTTGTTATGAGAAGTGAATAAAGTAAATCTCAAGTTCAAAGTCTGGATAAAAGAGAGATTAGAGATTTGAGTTTGTATTTTTAATTGATTTTTTATTTTAATCTAGTTGAGATGAGAGTAGTTAGAAAACTTAGGAATATGTAGTTGTGTGTTAGTTAAGGGCATGAAGGACAAATCGCATAGGAAAAGTGTGTCTCCATCCACATGTGTTTCTAAGTGCAATTTGTAAGTGATAATGTGTTCTAAAGGGTAAAAATCTCTACTTTCTTTATGACATTACTTGCACGTAGAGCCAAAAAAAGTATCTATGTACAATTTATCCAAAAAATATGCAAAATGTAGAGTCAAAACTGTGTTTGTCGTCTATGTACTATTATTGAAAAGGATTCTTAAAGTTTGAAATGCCAAATTATTACTCAGCGATCATTTCATATTTTATTAATTTTGGAAATCACTTACTTCTCTAACTAACTAAAAATTAGATTAACTTAGAATTCTTTACCAATCTCTAAATTGTGGTTTCAACAGCTATAGTTGAAAAATAATGATTAATTGCAATAGCTAGCAGTTAACTCTCGCGATTTAAAATTATTTCTATTTACATATTTGTTGGGATCAAAGCTTTTCTTATGAAATAAATTGTTTAAAGTAGATGAAAGTTGCAAGATTTTGCCAGAAACTTAAAAGTAAAATATTAGTATTGGTGATAAAACCTAGAACAACCATGATACATGATTACATGGAACTCTTGGATAATGGAATTTTAGTAGAATCTATAATACGCCTAACTAAAAGCAACTTGAATTATGGTTTCATAGTTATTTCATTTGTGTGTGGAAGCGACTGCGATGCAAGAACATTCATCTTTGAGAAGAGGAGGGAAGAGCGGATTTAGAGGAAACATTTGCGGCCAACATTTGGCATCTATAGCTGAAAACGCCTTGCAACACATAGCTCCAACATTATCAAACTTCCCTTTGAAAAGTGATTTGTAGATTTCTGTTACGCAACCTTGAACGCTGACGAGTGATGACAAACATTTTGTGAGGTCAACCGGAGAACCATGAATGAAAGGGAATTGAGGTTTTGTGTGTGATAGTACAGCTGAGCTGATGCGAGAACAACCATCCTTGAGAAGTGGAGGGAACAATGGATTTAAAGGAAACATTTTGGGCCAGCATTTTGCATCAACATCCGTAAAAGCCTTGCAGCAAGCTGGTCCAACGTTTTCAAACTTACCCGTTACAGCAGATTTGTAGATTTCGACTACACAACCTTGAATGCTGGTAAGTGATGACCAACACTTTGTGATATCGACGGGGGAGCCAGGAATGGTAGGAAACCTAGGTGTGGTTTGGACCTCGGCTAGCCCCGGCCTCAACAGAACAGTGGCACACAAACTCACGACTAGAAACGTAGAAAAGATAATTTCGATCTTGCCTTCCATTGCACCTTTTTATCCTTAAAATACTTTTTATATTTGAGGAGATAAAGTGAATTGCTTTGTTTGAGATGATTTGATAGAAAAAGAAACTAACAATTTATAGGCCAGCTCAAATTGAACACATTTGGTAAGTTCATTAGGGGACTTACACTTTAAGAGTCGTCTGTTATGACAATTAATCTTTCAACTGAAAACATGGAAGTGTTACACTTTACAAACTGACCCAAATCGTATATACGTTTTTACGGATGATTTATTTTATATCTATATGTGTTGACTATATTCTTTGTAACAAATAAGTTGTAATCAAGGACAAAAGTCAGTAACATCTTTTAATTTCATATTTATTAATTAATAATTTATAAAAGATTTATTGTCATTTAAGCAAACGTAACCAAAAACACAACATTTGATAATTTATTTCATAAAACATGAATTTGATAACTTGTTAATATCTATTGTTAAGGATAGAAGGAGGAGAAGTTAAAGTGCCGTAGAAGTAAGGTTAAGTTGAATCTCTCTTTACTAGATGTAAGTGATGATATCGACTTTTGTTTCAAGCTAGCTAGAGAAGAATCAGTCATCTCTAATTATGGATTTTATATTTTAAGAGTGTATTATTGATGTATTATTATGGATGCGGCTGAGTAGGGACTGGCTGAAGATATCTTCTGCAGCCTATGCATCTTCGATCGGAGAAGCCAAGACTCAATCTCAACCAAGAGTTAATTTCTCAATCTCACAGACATGCCAAGACTCAATCTCAACCAATAGTTAATTTCTCATTTGGTACGGTCAAATGTGCTTAAAATTTAGATTTAACCATTAAGAAAAGGAAACTGATATACAAATAGTTTTATGTTGTAATAAGATCAACTCTGAATTAAGAAAAAACACTTGATGTAATCAATAATTAAGATAATATACTTTTAAGCACTGACATGATGGTAACACTATAAAGTGGTTTTTTCATCATAGCGCTATAAATGTATTTAACTTGCGGCTTATAAATTGTTTAATTTTTAATGTATTTTTAAAGTCAACTCTTTTTTGTTATGGAAATTTGTTTAATGTTATTATAAAAGTGATGGAGAAAGCATATCGCAAATGAGTTGATAAATTTTATAAGAACCAAAAGTGAACAAAGATAATTGCTGTGTTGCATGGTTAAGTATATTATTGCATTATTTGAAACAACTGCTAGGTACTTCTTCTCAACTTAAAGTAATTCATTCAAGTTTTGTATCCTTGAGTAGGTTCTCCAAAGTCTCAACAAATTTATCAGTGTAACTGGCTAATAATCAAGGACTAACCACAAGCTCCTTCAACTTGGAGTGGTTCTTCCTCACCTGACTCCCAATCTCACTATCTTTGTTCATCACAGAGTTGACCGCAACACTCAAGTTTTCCTTGGAGAACTATCCTATTTATTCTCTTTGCACTTCAACCGCAACCTCAAGTTCATCAGTCAACAATCTCGTGTTTAGAACTTGATCAGCCAAATATGGAATTAAGACTATCTGGCAATCACTCATTAAAGACTCCCACATTGAACCAAATCAACAATGGATCACAGAGCAGCCTACTGAGTGAGTGAGAGAGAGAGAGAGAGAGAGAGAGAGAGAGAACAGTTTGGGCAATTTTCGTTTGCTTGTTTTTCTTTGTTGAAAGATGGCCAAGTTTTGTAACGTCTGTTGCTTTTGCGACTTGTAAATTAATTATTTTATAGAGATAAGAGACATCATATCTATTTGGTTACTGCATGTATGCATGCATGATTTTCCAATACTTTCTTTATGACATTACTTGAACGTAGAACCAAAAAAGTTTCTATGTACAATTTATCCAAAATATGCAAAATGTAGAGCCAAAACTGTGTTTGTCGTCTATGTACTATTATTGAAAAGGATTCTTAAAGTTTGTAATACCAAATTATTACTCAGCGATCATTTCATATTTTATTAATTTTGGAAATCACTTACTTCTCTAACTAACTAAAAATTAGATTAACTTAGAATTCTTTACCAATCTCTAAATTGTGGTTTCAGCAGCTATAGTTTAAAAAATAATGATTAATTGCAATAGCTAGCAGCTAACTCTCGCGATTTAAAATTATTTCTATTTATATATTTGTTGGGATCAAAGCTTTTCTTATGAAATAAATTGTTTAAGGTAGATGAAAGTTGCAAGATTTTGCCAGAAACTTAAAAAGTAAAATATTAGTATTGGTGATAAAACCTAGAGCAACCATGATACATGATTACATGGAACTCTTGGATAATGGAATTTTAGTAGAATCTATAATACGCCTAACTAAAAGCAACTTGAATTATGGTTTCATAGTTATTTCATTTGTGTGTGGAAGCGACTGCGATGCAAGAACATTCATCTTTGAGAAGAGGAGGGAAGAGCGGATTTAGAGGAAACATTTGCGGCCAACATTTGGCATCTATAGCTCAAAACTCCTTGCAACACATAGCTCCAACATTATCAAACTTCCCTGTGAAAAGTGATTTGTAGATTTCTGTTACGCAACCTTGAACGCTGACGAGTGATGACAAACATTTTGTGAGGTCAACCGGAGAACCATGAATGAAAGGGAATTGGGGTGTTGTGTGTGATAGTACAGCTGAGCTGATGCGAGAACAACCATCCTAGAGAAGTGGAGGGAACAATGGATTTAAAGAAAACATTTTGGGCCAGCATTTTGCATCAACATCCGTAAAAGCCTTGCAGCAAGCTGGTCAAACGTTTTCAAACTTACCCGTTACAGCAGATTTGTAGATTTCGACTACACAACCTTGAATGCTGGTAAGTGATTACCAACACTTTGTGATATCGACGGGGGAGCCAGGAATGGTAGGAAACCTAGGTGTGGTTTGGACCTCTGCTAGCCCCGGCCTCAACAGAACAGTGGCACACAAACTCACGACTAGAAACGTAGAAAAGATAATTTCGATCTTGCCTTCCATTGCACCTTTTTATCCTTAAAATTCTTTTTATATTTGAGGAGATAAAGTGAATTGCTTTGTTTGAGATGATTTGATAGAAAAAGAAACTAACAATTTATAGGCCTGCTCAAATTGAACATATTTGGTAAGTTCATTAGGGGACTTACACTTTAAGAGTCGTCTGTTATGACAATTAATCTTTCAATTGAAAACATGGAAGTGTTACACTTTACAAACTGACCCAAATCGTATATACGTTTTTACGGATGATTTATTTTATATCTATATGTGTTGACTATATTCTTTGTAACAAATAAGTTGTAATCAAGGACAAAAGTCAGTAACATCTTTTAATTTCATATTTATTAATTAATAATTTATAAAAGATTTATTGTCATTTAAGCAAACGTAACCAAAAACATAACATTTGATAATTTATTTCATAAACGAATTTGATAACTTGTTAATATCTATTGTTAAGGATAGAAGGAGGAGAAGTTAAAGGGCCGTAGAAGTAAGGTTAAGTTGAATCTCTCTTTACTAGATGTAACTGATGATATCGACTTTTGTTTCAAGCTAGCTAGAGACGAATCAGTCATCTCTATTATGGATTTTACATTTTAAGAGTGTATTATTGATGTATTATTATGGATGCGGCTGAGTAGGGACTGGCTGAAGATATCGTCTGCATCCTATGCATCTTCGATCGGAGAAGCCAAGACTCAATCTAAACCAAGAGTTAATTTCTCAATCTCACAGACATGCCAAGACTCAATCTCAACCAATAGTTAATTTCTCATTTTGGTACGGTCAAATGTGCTTAAAATTTAGATTTGACCATTAAGAAAAAGAAACTGATATACAAACAGTTTTATGTTGTAATAAGATAAACTCTGAATTAAGAAAAAACACTTGATGTAATCAGTAATTAAGATAACATACTCTTAAGCACTGACATGATGGTAACGCTATAAATGTGTTTTTTCATCATAACGCTATAAATGTATTTAACTTGCGGCTTATAAATTGTTTAATTTTTAATGTATTTTCAAAGTCAACTCTTTTTTGTTATGGAAATTTGTTTAATGTTATTATAAAAGTGATGGAGAAAGCATATCGCAAATGAGTTGATAAATTTTATAAAAACCAAAAGTGAACAAAGATAATTGATGTGTTGCATGGTTAAGTATATTATTGCATTATTTGAAACAACTGCTACGTACTTCTTCTCAACTTAAAGTAATTCATTCAAGTTTTGTATCCTTGAGTAGGTTCTCCAAAGTCTCAACAAATTTATCAGTGTAACTGGTTAATAATCCAGGACTAACCACAAGCTCCTTCAACTTGGAGTGGTTCTTCCTCACCTGACTCCCAATCTTACTATCTTTGTTCATCACAGAGTTTACCGCAACACTCAAGTTGTCCTTGGAGAACCATCCTATTTCTTCTCTTTGCACTTCAACCGCAACCTCAAGTTCATCAGTCAACAATCTCGTGTTTAGAACTTGATCAGCCAAATATGGAATTAAGACTATCTGGCAATCACTCATTAAACACTCCTACATTGAGCCAAATCCACAATGGCTCACAAAGCAGCCTACTGAGTGAGAGAGAGAGAGAGAGAGAGAGAGAGAGAGAGAGAGAGAGAGAGAGAGAGAGAGAGAGAGAGAACAATTTGGGTAATTTTCGTTTGCTTGTTTTTCTTTGTTGAAAGATCGCCAAGTTTTGTAACGTCTGTTGCTTTTGCGACTTGTAAATTAGTTATTTTATAGAGATAAGAGACATCATATCTATTTGGTTACTGCATGTATCCATGCATGATTTTCCAATACTTTCTTTATGACATTACTTGCACGTAGAGCCAAAAAAGTGTATATGTACAATTTATCCAAAAAATATGCAAAATGTAGAGCCAAAATTGTGTTTGTCGTCTATGTACTATTATTGAAAAGAATTCTTAAGGTTTGAAATGCCAAATTATTACTCAGCGATCATTTCATATTTTATTAATTTTGGAAATCACTTACTTCTCTAACTAACTAAAAATTAGATTAACTTAGAATTCTTTACCAATCTCTAAATTGTGGTTTCAACAGCTATAGTTGAAAAAATAATGATTAATTGCAATAGCTAGCAGCTAACTCTCGCGATTTAAAATTATTTCTATTTACATATTTTTTGGGATCAAAGCTTTTCTTATGAAATAAATTGTTTAAAGTAGATGAAAGTTGCAAGATTTTGCCAGAAACTTAAAAAGTAAAATATTAGTATTGGTGATAAAACCTAGAGCAACCATGATACATGATTACATGGAACTCTTGGATAATGGAATTTTAGTAGAATCTATAATACGCCTAACTAAAAGCAACTTGAATTATGGTTTCATAGTTATTTCATTTGTGTGTGGAAGCGACTGCGATGCGAGAACATTCATCTTTGAGAAGAGGAGGGAAGAGCGGATTTAGAGGAAACATTTGCGGCCAACATTTGTTATCTATAGCTGAAAACGCCTTGCAACACATAGCTCCAACATTATCAAACTTCCCTTTGAAAAGTGATTTGTAGATTTCTGTTACGCAACCTTGAACGCTGACGAGTGATGACAAACATTTTGTGAGGTCAACCGGAGAACCATGAATGAAAGGGAATTGAGGTGTTGTGTGTGATAGTACAGCTGGGCTGATGCGAGAACAACCATCCTTGAGAAGTGGAGGGAACAATGGATTTAAAGGAAACATTTTGGGCCAGCATTTTGCATCAACATCCGTAAAAGCCTTGCAGCAAGCTGTTCCAACGTTTTCAAACTTACCCGTTACAGCAGATTTGTAGATTTGGACTACACAACCTTGAATGCTGGTAAGTGATGACCAACACTTTGTGATATTGACGGGGGAGCCAGGAATGGTAGGAAACCTAGGTGTAGTTTGGACCTCGGCTAGCCCCGGCCTCAACAGAACAGTGGCACACAAACTCACGACTAGAAACGTAGATAAGATAATTTCGATCTTGCCTTCCATTGCACATTTTTATCCGTAAAATTCTTTTTATATTTGGGGAGATAAAGTGAATTGCTTTGTTTGAGATGATTTGATAGAGAAAGAAACTAAAAATTTATAGGCCAGCTCAAATTGAACACATTTGGTAAGTTCATTAGGGGACTTACAATTTAAGAGTCGTTTGTTATGACAATTAATCTTTCAACTGAAAACATGGAAGTGTTACACTTTACAAACTGACCCAAATCGTATATACGTTTTTACGGATGATTTTATTTATATCTATATGTGTTGACTATATTATTTGTAACAAATAAGTTGTAATCAAGGACAAAAGTCAGTAACATCTTTAATTTCATATTTATTAATTAATAATTTATAAAAGATTTATTGTCATTTAAGCAAATGTAACCAAAAATACAACATTTTGATAATTTATTTCATAAAACACGAATTTGATAACTTGTTAATATCTATTGTTAAGGATAGAAGGAGGAGAAGTTAAAGTGCCGTAGAAGTAAGGTTAAGTTGAATCTCTCTTTACTAGATGTAAGTGATGATATCGACTTTTGTTTCAAGCTAGCTAGAGAAGAACCAGTCATCTCTAATTATGGATTTTACATTTNTTGATAATTTATTTCATAAAACACGAATTTGATAACTTGTTAATATCTATTGTTAAGGATAGAAGGAGGAGAAGTTAAAGTGCCGTAGAAGTAAGGTTAAGTTGAATCTCTCTTTACTAGATGTAAGTGATGATATCGACTTTTGTTTCAAGCTAGCTAGAGAAGAACCAGTCATCTCTAATTATGGATTTTACATTTTAAGAGTGTATTATTGATGTATTATTATAGATGCGGCTGAGTAGGGACTGGCTGAAGATATCGTCTGCAGCCTACGCATCTTTGATCGGAGAAGCCAAGACTCAATCTCAACCAAGAGTTAATTTCTCAATCTCACAGACAAGCCAAGACTCAATCTCAACCAATTGTTAATTTCTCATTTTGGTACGGTCAAATGTGCTTAAAATTTATATTTGACCATTAAGAAAAAGAAACTGATATACAAATAGTTTTATGTTGTAAGAAGATCAACTCTGAATTAAGAAAAAACACTTGATGTAACCAATAATTAAGATAATATACTTTTAAGCACTGACATAATGGTAACGCTATAAATGTGTTTTTTCATCATAACGCTATAAATGTATTTAACTTGCGGCTTATAAATTGTTTAATTTTTAATGTATTTTCAAAGTCAACTCTTTTTTGTTATAGAAATTTGTTTAATGTTATTATAAAAGTGATGGAGAAAGCATATCACAAATGAGTTGATAAATTTTATAAAAACCAAAAGTGAACAAAGATAATTGATGTGTTGCATGGTTAAGTATATTATTGCATTATTTGAAACAACTGCTACGTACTTCTTCTCAACTTAAAGTAATTCATTCAAGTTTTGTATCCTTGAGTAGGTTCTCCAAAGTCTCAACAAATTTATCAGTGTAATTGGTTAATAATCCAGGACTAACCAGAAGCTCCTTCAACTTGGAGTGGTTCTTCCTCACCTGACTCCCAATCTCACTATCTTTGTTCATCACAGAGGTGACCGCAACACTCAAGTTTTCCTTGGAGAACCATCCTATTTCTTCTCTTTGCACTTCAACCGCAAGCTCAAGTTCATCAGTCAACAATCTCGTGTTTAGAACTTGATCAGCCAAATATGGAATTAAGACTATCTGGCAATCACTCATTAAACACTCCCACATTGAACGAAATCCACAATGGCTCTCAAAGCAGCCTACTGAGTGAGAGAGAGAGAGAGAGAGAGAGAGAGAGAGAGAGAGAGAGAGAGAACAATTTGGGCAATTTTCGTTTGCTTGTTTTTCTTTGTTGAAAGATGGCCAAGTTTTGTAACGTCTGTTGCTTTTGCGACTTGTAAATTAGTTATTTTATAGAGATAAGAGACATCATATCTATTTGGTTACTGCATGTATGCATGCATGATTTTCCAATACTTTCTTTATGACATTACTTGCACGTAGAGCCAAAAAAGTGTCTATGTACAATTTATCCAAAAATATGCAAAATGTAGAGCCAAAACTGTGTTTGTCGTCTATGTACTATTATTGAAAAGGATTCTTAAAGTGAAATGCCAAATTATTACTCAGCGATCATTTCATATTTTATTAAATTTGGAAATCACTTACTTCTCTAACTAACTAAAAATTAGATTCACTTAGAATTCTTTACCAATCTCTAAATTGTGGTTTCAGCAGCTATAGTTGAAAAAATAATGATTAATTGCAATAGCTAGCAGCTAACTCTCGCGATTTAAAATTATTTCTGTTTACATATTTGTTGGGATCAAAGCTTTTCTTATGAAATAAATTGTTTAAAGTAGATGAAAGTTGCAAGATTTTGCCAGAAACTTAAAAGTAAAATATTAGTATTGGTGATAAAACCTAGAGCAACCATGATACATGATTACATGGAACTCTTGGATAATGGAATTTTAGTAGAATCTATAATACGCCTAATTAAAAGCAACTTGAATTATGGTTTCATAGTTATTTCATTTGTGTGTGGAAGCGACTGCGATGCGAGAACATTCATCTTTGAGAAGAGGAGGGAAGAGCGGATTTAGAGGAAACATTTGCGGCCAACATTTGGCATCTATAGCTGAAAACGCCTTGCAACACATAGCTCCAACATTATCAAACTTCCCTTTGAAAAGTGATTTGTAGATTTCTGTTACGCAACCTTGAACGCTGACGAGTGATGACAAACATTTTGTGAGGTCAACCGGAGAACCATGAATGAAAGGGAATTGAGGTTTTGTGTGTGATAGTACAGCTGAGCTGATGCGAGAACAACCATCCTTGAGAAGTGGAGGGAACAATGGATTTAAAGGAAACATTTTGGGCCAGCATTTTGCATCAACATCCGTAAAAGCCTTGCAGCAAGCTGGTCCAACGTTTTCAAACTTACCCGTTACAGCAGATTTGTAGATTTCGACTACACAACCTTGAATGCTGGTAAGTGATGACCAACACTTTGTGATATCGACGGGGGAGCCAGGAATGGTAGGAAACCTAGGTGTGGTTTGGACCTCGGCTAGCCCCGGCCTCAACAGAACAGTGGCACACAAACTCACGACTAGAAACGTAGAAAAGATAATTTCGATCTTGCCTTCCATTGCACCTTTTTATCCTTAAAATACTTTTTATATTTGAGGAGATAAAGTGAATTGCTTTGTTTGAGATGATTTGATAGAAAAAGAAACTAACAATTTATAGGCCAGCTCAAATTGAACACATTTGGTAAGTTCATTAGGGGACTTACACTTTAAGAGTCGTCTGTTATGACAATTAATCTTTCAACTGAAAACATGGAAGTGTTACACTTTACAAACTGACCCAAATCGTATATACGTTTTTACGGATGATTTATTTTATATCTATATGTGTTGACTATATTCTTTGTAACAAATAAGTTGTAATCAAGGACAAAAGTCAGTAACATCTTTTAATTTCATATTTATTAATTAATAATTTATAAAAGATTTATTGTCATTTAAGCAAACGTAACCAAAAACACAACATTTGATAATTTATTTCATAAAACACGAATTTGATAACTTGTTAATATCTATTGTTAAGGATAGAAGGAGGAGAAGTTAAAGTGCCGTAGAAGTAAGGTTAAGTTGAATCTCTCTTTACTAGATGTAAGTGATGATATCGACTTTTGTTTCAAGCTAGCTAGAGAAGAACCAGTCATCTCTAATTATGGATTTTACATTTTAAGAGTGTATTATTGATGTATTATTATGGATGCGGCTGAGTAGGGACTGGCTGAAGATATCGTCTGCAGCCTATGCATCTTCGATCGGAGAAGCCAAGACTCAATCTCAACCAAGAGTTAATTTCTCAATCTCACAGACATGCCAAGACTCAATCTCAACCAATAGTTAATTTCTCATTTTGGTACGGTCAAATGTGCTTAAAATTTAGATTTGACCATTAAGAAAAAGAAACTGATATACAAATAGTTTTATGTTGTAATAAGATCAACTCTGAATTAAGAAAAAACACTTGATGTAACCAATAATTAAGATAATATACTTTTAAGCACTGACATGATGGTAACGCTATAAATGTGTTTTTTCATCATAACGCTATAAATGTATTTAACTTGCGGCTTATAAATTGTTTAATTTTTAATGTATTTTCAAAGTCAACTCTTTTTTGTTATGGAAATTTGTTTAATGTTATTATAAAAGTGATGGAGAAAGCATATCACAAATGAGTTGATAAATTTTATAAAAACCAAAAGTGAACAAAGATAATTGCTGTGTTGCATGGTTAAGTATATTATTGCATTATTTGAAACAACTGCTACGTACTTCTTCTCAACTTAAAGTAATTCATTCAAGTTTTGTATCCTTGAGTAGGTTCTCCAAAGTCTCAACAAATTTATCAGTGTAACTAGTTAATAATCCAGTACTAACCACAAGCTCCTTCAACTTGGAGTGGTTCTTCCTCACCTGACTCCCAATCTCACTATCTTTGTTCATCACAGAGTTGACCGCAACACTCAAGTTTTCCTTGGAGAACCATCCTATTTCTTCTCTTTGCACTTCAACCGCAACCTCAAGTTCATCAGTCAACAATCTCGTGTTTAGAACTTGATCAGCCAAATATGGAATTAAGACTATCTGGTAATCACTCATTAAAGACTCCCACATTGAACCAAATCCACAATGGCTCACAAAGCAGCCTACTGAATGAGTGTGTGTGTGTGAGAGAGAGAGAGACAGAGAGAGAGAGAGAGAGAGAGAGAGAGAGAGAAAACAATTTTGGCAATTTTCGTTTGCTTGTTTTTCTTTGTTGAAAGATGGCCAAGTTTTGTAACGTCTGTTGCTTTTGCGACTTGTAAATTAGTTATTTTATGGAGATAAGAGACATCATATCTATTTGGTTACTGCATGTATGCATGCATGATTTTCCAATACTTTCTTTATGACATTACTTGCACGTAGAGCCAAAAAAGTGTCTATGTACAATTTATCCAAAAATATGCAAAATGTAGAGCCAAAACTTTGTTTGTCGTCTATGTACTATTATTGAAAATGATTCTTAAAGTTTGAAATGCCAAATTATTACTCAGCGATCATTTTATATTTTATTAATTTTGGAAATCACTTACTTCTCTAACTAACTAAAAATTAGATTCACTTAGAATTCTTTACCAATCTCTAAATTGTGGTTTCAGCAGTTATAGTTGAAAAAATAATGATTAATTGCAATAGCTAGCAGCTAACTCTCGCGATTTAAAATTATTTCTGTTTAAATATTTGTTGGGATCAAAGATTTTCTTATGAAATAAATTGTTTAAAGTAGATGAAAGTTGCAAGATTTTGCCAGAAACTTAAAAGTAAAATATTAGTATTGGTGATAAAACCTAGAGGAACCATGATACATGATTACATGGAACTCTTGGATAATGGAATTTTAGTAGAATCTATAATACGCCTAATTAAAAGCAACTTGAATTATGGTTTCATAGTTATTTCATTTGTGTGTGGAAGCGACTGCGATGCGAGAACATTCATCTTTGAGAAGAGGAGGGAAGAGCGGATTTAGAGGAAACATTTGCGGCCAACATTTGGCATCTATAGCTGAAAACGCCTTGCAACACATAGCTCCAACATTATCAAACTTCCCTTTGAAAANAACCATGATACATGATTACATGGAACTCTTGGATAATGGAATTTTAGTAGAATCTATAATACGCCTAATTAAAAGCAACTTGAATTATGGTTTCATAGTTATTTCATTTGTGTGTGGAAGCGACTGCGATGCGAGAACATTCATCTTTGAGAAGAGGAGGGAAGAGCGGATTTAGAGGAAACATTTGCGGCCAACATTTGACATCTATAGCTGAAAACGCCTTGCAACACATAGCTCCAACATTATCAAACTTCCCTTTGAAAAGTGATTTGTAGATTTCTGTTACGCAACCTTGAACGCTGACGAGTGATGACAAACATTTTGTGAGGTCAACCGGAGAACCATGAATGAAAGGGAATTGAGGTGTTGTGTGTGATAGTACAGCTGAGCTTATGCGAGAACAACCATCCTTGAGAAGTGGAGGGAACAATGGATTTAAAGGAAACATTTTGGGCCAGCATTTTGCATCAACATCCGTAAAAGCCTTGCAGCAAGCTGGTCCAACGTTTTCAAACTTACCCGTTACAGCAGATTTGTAAATTTCGACTACACAACCTTGAATGCTGGTAAGTGATGACCAACACTTTGTGATATCGACGGGGGAGCCAGGAATGGTAGGAAACCTAGGTGTGGTTTGGACCTCGGCTAGCCCCGGCCTCAACAGAACAGTGGCACACAAACTCACGACTAGAAACGTAGAAAAGATAATTTCGATCTTGCCTTCCATTCCACCTTTTTATCCTTAAAATTCTTTTTATATTTGAGGAGATAAAGTGAATTGCTTTGTTTGAGATGATTTGATAGAAAAAGAAAGTAACAATTTATAGGCCAGCTCAAATTGAACACATTTGGTAAGTTCATTAGGGGACTTACACTTTAAGAGTCGTCTGTTATGACAATTAATCTTTCAACTGAAAACATGGAAGTGTTACACTTTACAAACTGACCCAAATCGTATATACGTTTTTACGGATGATTTATTTTATATCTATATGTGTTGACTATATTCTTTGTAACAAATAAGTTGTAATCNCTTCAACTTGGAGTGGTTCTTCCTCACCTGACTCCCAATCTCACTATCTTTGTTCATCACAGAGTTGACCGCAACACTCAAGTTTTCCTTGGAGAACCATCCTATTTCTTCTCTTTGCACTTCAACCGCAACCTCAAGTTCATCAGTCAACAATCTCGTGTTTAGAACTTGATCAGCCAAATATGGAATTAAGACTATCTGGTAATCACTCATTAAAGACTCCCACATTGAACCAAATCCACAATGGCTCACAAAGCAGCCTACTGAGTGAGTGTGTGTGTGTGTGTGTGTGTGTGGGTGTGTGTGTGTGAGAGAGAGAGAGAGAGAGAGAGAGAGAGAGAGAGAGAGAGAGAGAACAATTTTGGCTATTTTCGTTTGCTTGTTTTTCTTTGTTGAAAGATGGCCAAGTTTTGTAACGTCTGTTGCTTTTGCGACTTGTAAATTAGTTATTTTATGGAGATAAGAGACATCATATCTATTTGGTTACTGCATGTATGCATGCATGATTTTCCAATACTTTCTTTATGACATTACTTGCACGTAGAGCCAAAAAAGTGTCTATGTACAATTTATCTAAAAATATGCAAAATATAGAGACAAAACTGTGTTTGTCGTGTATGTACTATTATTAAAAAGGATTCTTAAAGTTTGAAATGCCAAATTATTACTCAGCGATCATTTTATATTTTATTAATTTTGGAAATCACTTACTTCTCTAACTAACTAAAAATTAGATTCACTTAGAATTCTTTACCAATCTCTAAATTGTGGTTTCAGCAGCTATAGTTGAAAAAATAATGATTAATTGCAATAGCTAGCAGCTAACTCTCGCGATTTAAATTTATTTCTCTTTACATATTTGTTGGGATCAAAGATTTTCTTATGAAATAAATTGTTTAAAGTAGATGAAAGTTGCAAGATTTTGCCAGAAACTTAAAAGTAAAATATTAGTATTGGTGATAAAACCCAGAGCCACCATGATACATGATTACATGGAACTCTTGGATAATGGAATTTTAGTAGAATCTATAATACGCCTAATTAAAAGCAACTTGAATTATGGTTTCATAGTTATTTCATTTGTGTGTGGAAGCGACTGCGATGCGAGAACATTCATCTTTGAGAAGAGGAGGGAAGAGCGGATTTAGAGGAAACATTTGCGGCCAACATTTGGCATCTATAGCTGAAAACGCCTTGCAACACATAGCTCCAACATTATCAAACTTCCCTTTGAAAAGTGATTTGTAGATTTCTGTTACGCAACCTTGAACGCTGACGAGTGATGACAAACATTTTGTGAGGTCAACCGGAGAACCATGAATGAAAGGGAATTGAGGTGTTGTGTGTGATAGTACAGCTGAGCTGATGCGAGAACAACCATCCTTGAGAAGTGGAGGGAACAATGGATTTAAAGGAAACATTTTGGGCCAGCATTTTGCATCAACATCCGTAAAAGCCTTGCAGCAAGCTGGTCCAACGTTTTCAAACTTACCCGTCACAGCAGATTTGTAAATTTCGACTACACAACCTTGAATGCTGGTAAGTGATGACCAACACTTTGTGATATCGACGGGGGAGCCAGGAATGGTAGGAAACCTAGGTGTGGTCTGGACCTCGGCTAGCCCCGGCCTCAACAGAACAGTGGCACACAAACTCATGACTAGAAACGTAGAAAAGATAATTTCGATCTTGCCTTCCATTGCACCTTTTTATCCTTAAAATTCTTTTTATATTTGAGGAGATAAAGTGAATTGCTTTGTTTGAGATGATTTGATAGAAAAAGAAACTAACAATTTATAGGCCAGCTCAAATTGAACACATTTGGTAAGTCCATTAGGGGACTTACACTTTAAGAGTCGTCTGTTATGACAATTAATCTTTCAACTGAAAACATGGAAGTGTTACACTTTACAAACTGACCCAAATCGTATATATGTTTTTACGGATGATTTATTTTATATCTATATGTGTTGACTATATTCTTTGTAACAAATAAGTTGTAATCAAGGACAAAAGTCAGTAACATCTTTTAATTTCATATTTATTAATTAATAATTTATAAAAGATTTATTGTCATTTAAGCAAATGTAACCAAAAACACAACATTTGATAATTTATATCATAAAACACGATTTAATAACTTGTTAATATCTATTGTTAAGGATAGAAGGAGGATAAGTTAAAGTGCCGTAGAAGTAAGGTTAAGTTGAATCTCTCTTTACTAGATGTAAGTGATGATCTCGACTTTTGTTTCAAGCTAGCTAGAGAGGAACCAGTCATCTCTAGTTATGGATTTTACATTTTAAGAGTGTATTATTGATGTATTATTATGGATGCGGCTGAGTAGGGACTGGCTGAAGATATCGTCTGCAGCCTATGCATCTTCGATCGGAGAAGCCAAGACTCAATCTCAACCAAGAGTTAATTTCTCAATCTCACAGACATGCCAAGACTCAATCTCAAGCAATAGTTAATTTCTCATTTTGGTACGGTCAAATGTGCTTAAAATTTAGATTTGACCATTAAGAAAAAGAAACTGATATACAAATAGTTTTATGTTGTAATAAGATCAACTCTGAATTAAGAAAAAACACTTGATGTAACCGATAATTAAGATAATATACTTTTAAGCACTGACATGATGGTAACGCTATAAATGTGTTTTTTCATCATAACGCTATAAATGTTTTAACTTGCGGCTTATAAATTGTTTAATTTTTAATGTATTTTCAAAGTCAACTCTTTTTTGTTATGGAAATTTGTTTAATGATATTATAAAAGTGATGGAGAAAGCATATCACAAATGAGTTGATAAATTTTATAAAAACCAAAAGTGAACAAAGATAATTGATGTGTTGCATGGTTAAGTATATTATTGCATTATTTGAAACAACTGCTACGTACTTCTTCTCAACTTAAAGTAATTCATTCAAGTTTTGTATCCTTGAGTAGGTTCTCCAAAGTCTCAACAAATTTATCAGTGTAACTAGTTAATAATCCAGGACTAACCACAAGCTCCTTCAACTTGGAGTGGTTCTTCCTCACCTGACTCCCAATCTCACTATCTTTGTTCATCACAGAGTTGACAGCAACACTCAAGTTTTCCTTGGAGAACCATCCTATTTCTTCTCTTTGCACTTCAACCGCAACCTCAAGTTCATCAGTCAAAAATCTCGTGTTTAAAACTTGATCAGCCAAATATGGAATTAAGACTATCTGGTAACCACTCATTAAAGACTCCCACATTGAACCAAATCCACAATGGCTCACAAAGCAGCCTACTGAGTGAGTGTGTGTGTGTGTGTGTGTGTGTGTGTGTGAGAGAGAGAGAGAGAGAGAGAGAGAGAGAGAGAGAGAGAGAGAGAGAGAGAGAGAACAATTTGGGCAATTTTTGCTTGCTTGTTTTTCTTTGTTGAAAGATGGCCAAGTTTTGTAACGTCTGTTGCTTTTGCGACTTGTAAATTAGTTATTTAATGGAGATAAGAGACATCATATCTATTTGGTTACTGCATGTATGCATGCATGATTTTCCATTACTTTCTTTATGACATTACTTGCACGTAGAGCCAAAAAAGTGTCTATGTACAATTTATCCAAAAATATGCAAAATGTAGAGCCAAAACTGTGTTTGTCGTCTATGTACTATTATTAAAAAGGATTCTTAAAGTTTGAAATGCCAAATTATTACTCAGCGATCATTTTATATTTTATTAATTTTGGAAATCACTTACTTCTCTAACTAACTAAAAATTAGATTCACTTTGGATTCTTTACCAATCTCTAAATTGTGGTTTCAGCAGCTATAGTTGAAAAAATAATGATTAATTGCAATAGCTAGCAGCTAACTCTCGCGATTTAAAATTATCTCTGTTTACATATTTGTTGGGATCAAAGATTTTCTTATGAAATAAATTGTTTAAAGTAGATGAAAGTTGCAAGATTTTGCCAGAAACTTAAAAGTAAAATATTAGTATTGGTGATAAAACCCAGATCCACCATGATACATGATTACATGGAACTCTTGGATTATGGAATTTTAGTAGAATCTATAATACGCCTAATTAAAAGCAACTTGAATTATGGTTTCATAGTTATTTCATTTGTGTGTGGAAGCGACTGCGATGCGAGAACATTCATCTTTGAGAAGAGGAGGGAAGAGCGGATTTAGAGGAAACATTTGCGGCCAACATTTGGCATCTATAGCTGAAAACGCCTTGCAACACATAGCTCCAACATTATCAAACTTCCCTTTGAAAAGTGATTTGTAGATTTCTGTTACGCAACCTTGAACGCTGACGAGTGATGACAAACATTTTGTGAGGTCAACCGGAGAACCATGAATGAAAGGGAATTGAGGTGTTGTGTGTGATAGTACAGCTGAGCTGATGCGAGAACAACCATCCTTGAGAAGTGGAGGGAACAATGGATTTAAAGGAAACATTTTGGGCCAGCATTTTGCATCAACATCCGTAAAAGCCTTGCAGCAAGCTGGTCCAACGTTTTCAAACTTACCCGTCACAGCAGATTTGTAAATTTCGACTACACAACCTTGAATGCTGGTAAGTGATGACCAACACTTTGTGATATCGACGGGGGAGCCAGGAATGGTAGGAAACCTAGGTGTGGTCTGGACCTCGGCTAGCCCCGGCCTCAACAGAACAGTGGCACACAAACTCACGACTAGAAACGTAGAAAAGATAATTTCGATCTTGCCTTCCATTGCACCTTTTTATCCTTAAAATACTTTTTATATTTGAGGAGATAAAGTGAATTGCTTTGTTTGAGATGATTTGATAGAAAAAGAAACTAACAATTTATAGGCCAGCTCAAATTGAACACATTTGGTAAGTTCATTAGGGGACTTACACTTTAAGAGTCGTCTGTTATGACAATTAATCTTTCAACTGAAAACATGGAAGTGTTACACTTTACAAACTGACCCAAATCGTATATATGTTTTTACGGATGATTTATTTTATATCTATATGTGTTGACTATATTCTTTGTAACAAATAAGTTGTAATCAAGGACAAAAGTCAGTAACATCTTTTAATTTCATATTTATTAATTAATAATTTATAAAAGATTTATTGTCATTTAAGCAAATGTAACCAAAAACACAACATTTGATAATTTATATCATAAAACACGATTTGATAACTTGTTAATATCTATTGTTAAGGATAGAAGGAGGAGAAGTTAAAGTGCCGTAGAAGTAAGGTTAAGTTGAATCTCTCTTTACTAGATGTAAGTGATGATCTCGACTTTTGTTTCAAGCTATCTAGAGAAGAACCAGTCATCTCTAATTATGGATTTTACATTTTAAGAGTGTATTATTGATGTATTATTATGGATGCGGCTGAGTAGGGACTGGCTGAAGATATCGTCTGCAGCCTATGCATCTTCGATCAGAGAAGCCAAGACTCAATCTCAACCAAGAGTTAATTTCTCAATCTCACAGACATGCCAAGACTCAATCTCAACCAATAGTTAATTTTTCATTTTGGTACGGTCAAATGTGCTTAAAATTTAGATTGGACCATTAAGAAAAAGAAACTGATATACAATAAGTTTTATGTTGTAATAAGATCAACTCTGAATTAAGAAAAAACACTTGATGTAACCAATAATTAAGATAATATACTTTTAAGCACTGACATGATGGTAACGCTATAAATGTGTTTTTTCATCATAATGCTATAAATGTATTTAACTTGCGGTTTATAAATTGTTTAATTTTTAATGTATTTTCAAAGTCAACTCTTTTTTGTTATGGAAATTTGTTTAATGTTATTATAAAAGTGATGGAGAAAGCATATCACAAATGATTTGATTAATTTTATAAAACCAAAAGTGAACAAAGATAATTGTTGTGTTGCATGGTTAAGTATATTATTGCATTTTTGAAACAACTGCTACATACTTCTTCTCAACTTAAAGTCATTCATTCAAGTTTTGTATCCTTGAGTAGGTTCTCCAAAGTCTCAACAAATTTATCAGTGTAACTAGTTAATAATCCAAGACTAACCACAAGCTCCTTCAACTTGGAGTGGTTCTTCCTCACCTGACTCCCAATCTCACTATCTTTGTTCATCACAGAGTTGACCGCATCACTCAAGTTTTCCTTGGAGAACCATCCTATTTCTTCTCTTTGCACTTCAACCGCAACCTCAAGTTCATCAGTTAACAATCTCGTGTTTAGAACTTGATCAGCCAAATATGGAATTAAGACTATCTGGCAATCACTCATTAAAGACTCCCACATTGAACCAAATCCACAATGGCTCACAAAGCAGCCTACTGAGTGAGTGTGTGTGTGTGTGTGTGTGAGAGAGAGAGAGAGAGAGAGAGAGAGAACAATTTGGGTAATTTTCGTTTGCTTGTTTTTCTTTGTTGAAAGATGGCCAAGTTTTGTAACGTCTGTTGCTTTTGCGACTTGTAAATTAGTTATTTTATAGAGATAAGAGACATCATATCTATTTGGTTACTGCATGTATGCATGCATGATTTTTCAATACTTTCTTTATGACATTACTTGCACGTGGAGCCAAAAAGTGTCTACGTACAATTTATCCAAAAATATGCAAAATGTAGAGAAAAAACTGTGTTTGTCGTGTATGTACTATTATTGAAAAGGATTCTTAAAGTTTGAAATGCCAAATTATTACTCAGCGATCATTTCATATTTTATTAATTTTGGAAATCACTTACTTCTCTAACTAACTAAAAATTAGATTCATTTAGAATTCTTTACCAATCTCTAAATTGTGGTTTCAGCAGCTATAGTTGGAAAAATAATTATTAATTGCAATAGCTAGCAGCTAACTCTCGCGATTTAAAATTATTTATGTTTACATATTTGTTGGGATCAAAGCTTTTATTATGAAATAAATTGTTTACAGTAGATGAAAGTTGCAAGATTTTGCCAGAAACTTAAAAGTAAAATATTAGTATTGGTGATAAAACCTAGAGAAACCATGATACATGATTACATGGAACTCTTGGATAATGGAATTTTAGTAGAATCTATAATACGTCTAATTAAAAGCAACTTGAATTATGGTTTCATAGTTATTTCATTTGTGTGTGGAAGCGACTGCGATGCGAGAACATTCATCTTTGAGAAGAGGAGGGAAGAGCGGATTTAGAGGAAACATTTGCGGCCAACATTTGGCATCTATAGCTGAAAACGCCTTGCAACACATAGCTCCAACATTATCAAACTTCCCTGTGAAAAGTGATTTGTAGATTTCTGTTACGCAACATTGAACGCTGACGAGTGATGACAAACATTTTGTAAGGTCAACCGGAGAACCATGAATGAATGGGAATTGAGGTGTTGTGTGTGATAGTACAGCTGAGCTGATGCGAGAACAACCATCCTTGAGAAGTGGAGGGAACATTGGATTTAAAGGAAACATTTTGGGCCAGCATTTTGCATCAACATCCGTAAAAGCCTTGCAGCAAGCTGGTACAACGTTTTCAAACTTACCCGTTACAGCAGATTTATAGATTTCGACTACACAACCTTGAATGCTGGTAAGTGATTACCAACACTTTGTGATATCGACGGGGGAGCCAGGAATGGTAGGAAACCTAGGTTTGGTTTGGACCTCGGCTAGCCCCGGCCTCAACAGAACAGTGGCACACAAACTCACGACTAGAAACGTAGAAAAGATAATGTTGATCTTGCCTTCCATTGCACTTTTTATCCTTAAAATTATTTTTATATTTGAGGAGATAAAGTGAATTGCTTTGTTTGAGATGATTTGATAGAGAAAGAAACTAACAATTTATAGGCCAGATCAAATTGAACACATTTGGTAAGTTCATTAGGGGACTTACACTTTAAGAGTCGTCTGTTATGACAATTAATCTTTCAACTGAAAACATGGAAGTGTTACACTTTACAAACTGACCCAAATCGTACATACGTTTTTACGGATGATTTATTTTATATCTATATGTGTTGACTATATTCTTTGTAACAAAGAAGTTGTAATCAAGGACAAAAGTCAGTAACATCTTTTAATTTCATATTTATTAATTAATAATTTATAAAAGATTTTTTGTCATTTAAGCAAACGTAACCAAAAACACAACATTTGATAATTTATTTCATAAAACACGAATTTGATAACTTGTTAATATCTATTGATAAGGATAGAAGGAGGAGAAGTCAAAGTGCCGTAGAAGTAATGTTAAGTTGAATCTCTCTTTACTAGATGTAAGCGATGATGCCGACTTTTGTTTCAAGGTAGCTAGAGAAGAATCAGTCATCTCTAATTATGGATTTTACATTTTAAGAGTGTATTATTGATGTATTATTATGGATGCGGCTGAGTAGGGACTGGCTGAAGATATCGTCTGCAGCCTATGCATCTTCGATCGGAGAAGCCAAGACTCAATCTCAACCAAGAGTTAATTTCTCAATCTCACAGACATGACAAGACTCAATCTCAACCAATAGTTAATTTCTCATTTTGGTACGGTCAAATGTGCTTAAGATTATAGATTTGACCATTAAGAAAAAGAAACTCTGAATTTTAGAAAAAACACTTGATGTAATCAATAATTAAGATAATATACTTTTAAGCACTGACATGATGGTAACGCTATAAATGTGTTTTTCATCATTACGCTATAAATGTATTTAACTTGCGGTTTACAAATTGTTTAATTTCTAATGTATTTTCAAAGTCAACTCTTTTTTGTTATGGAAATTTTTTTAATGTTATTATAAAAGTAATGGAGAAAGCATATCGCAAATGAGTTGATAAATTTTATAAAAACCAAAAGTGAACAAAGATAATTGATGTGTTGCATGGTTAAGTATATCATTGCATTTTTGAAACAACTGCTACGTACTTCTTCTCAACTTAAAGTAATTCATTCAAGTTTTGTATCCTTGAGTAGGTTCTCCAAAGTCTCAACAAATTTATCAGTGTAACTAGTTAATAATCGAGGACTAACCACAAGCTCCTTCAACTTGGAGTGGTTCTTCCTCACCTGACTCCCAATCTCACTATCTTTGTTCATCAAAGAGTTGACCGCAACACTCAAGTTTTCCTTGGAGAACCATCCTATTTCTTCTCTTTGCACTTCAACCGCAACCTCAAGTTCATCAGTCAACAATCTCGTGTTTAGAACTTGATCAGCCAAATATGGAATTAAGACTATCTGGCAATCACTCATTAAAGACTCCCACATTGAACCAAATCCACAATGGCTCACAAAGCAGCCTACTGAGTGTGTGTGTGTGTGTGTGTGTGTGTGTTTGTGTGTGTGTGTGTGTGTGTGTGTGTGAGAGAGAGAGAGAGAGAGAGAGAACAATTTGGGCAATTTTCGTTTGCTTGTTTTTCTTTGTTGAAAGATGGCCAAGTTTTGTAACGTCTGTTGCTTTTGCGACTTGTAAATTAGTTATTTTATAGAGATAAGAGACATCATATCTATTTGGTTACTGCATGTATGCATGCATGATTTTTCAATACTTTCTTTATGACATTACTTGCACGTGGAGCCAAAAAAGTGTCTATGTACAATTTATCCAAAAATATGCAAAATATAGAGACAAAACTGTGTTTGTCGTGTATGTACTATTATTAAAAAGGATTCTTAAAGTTTGAAATGCCAAATTATTACTCAGCGATCATTTCATATTTTATTAATTTTGGAAATCACTTACTTCTCTAACTAACTAAAAATTAGATTCACTTAGAATTCTTTACCAATCTCTAAATTGTGGTTTCAGCAGCTATAGTTGAAAAAATAATGATTAATTGCAATAGTTAGCAGCTAACTCTCGCGATTTAAAATTATTTATGTTTACATATTTGTTGGGATCAAAGCTTTTCTTATGAAATAAATTGTTTAAAGTAGATGAAAGTTGCAAGATTTTCCCAGAAACTTAAAAGTAAAATATTAGTATTGGTGATAAAACCTAGAGCAACCATGATACATGATTACATGGAACTCTTGGATAATGGAATTTTAGTAGAATCTATAATACGCCTAATTAAAAGCAACTTGAGTCAGTAACATCTTTTAATTTCATATTTATTAATTAATAATTTATAAAATATTTATTGTCATTTAAGCAAACGTAACCAAAAACACAACATTTGATAATTTATTTCATAAAACACGAATTTGATAACTTGTTAATATCTATTGATAAGGATAGAAGGAGGAGAAGTTAAAGTGCCGTAGAAGTAAGGTTAAGTTGAATCTCTCATTACTAGATGTAAGTGATGATGCCGACTTTTGTTTCAAGGTAGCTAGAGAAGAATCAGTCATCTCTAATTATGGATTTTACATTTTAAGAGTGTATTATTGATGTATTATTATGGATGCGGCTGAGTAGGGACTGGCTGAAGATATCGTCTGCAGCCTATGCATCTTCGATCGGAGAAGCCAAGACTCAATCTCAACCAAGAGTTAATTTCTCANTTTGTTTCAAGGTAGCTAGAGAAGAATCAGTCATCTCTAATTATGGATTTTACATTTTAAGAGTGTATTATTGATGTATTATTATGGATGCGGCTGAGTAGGGACTGGCTGAAGATATCGTCTGCAGCCTATGCATCTTCGATCGGAGAAGCCAAGACTCAATCTCAACCAAGAGTTAATTTCTCAATCTCACAGACATGCCAAGACTCAATCTCAACCAATAGTTAATTTCTCATTTTGGTATGGTCAAATGTGCTTAAAATTTAGATTTGACCATTAAGAAAAAGAAACTGATATACAAACAGTTTTATGTTGTAATAAGATAAACTCTGAATTAAGAAAAAAACACTTGATGTAATCAATAATTAAGATAACATACTTTTAAGCACTGACATGATGGTAACGCTATAAATGTGTTTTTTCATCATAACGCTATAAATGTATTTAACTTGCGACTTATAAATTGTTTAATTTTTAATGTATTTTCAAAGTCAACTCTTTTTTGTTATGGAAATTTGTTTAATGTTATTATAAAAGTGATGGAGAAAGCATATCGCAAATGAGTTGATAAATTTTATAAAACCAAAAGTGAACAAAGATAATTGATGTGTTGCATGGAGAAAGCATATCGCAAATGAGTTGATAAATATTATTGCATTATTTGAAACACCTGCTACGGAGTTCTTCTCAACTTAAAGTAATTCATTTTTGTATCATTGATTAGGTTCTCCAAAGTCTCAACAAATTTATCAGTGTAACTGGTTAATAATCAAGGACTAACCACAAGCTCCTTCAACTTGGAGTGGTTCTTCCTCACCTGACTCCCAATCTCACTATCTTTGTTCATCATAGAGTTGACCGCAACAATCAAGTTTTCCTTGGAGAACCATCCTGTTTCTTCTCTTTGCACTCCAACCGCAACCTCAAGTTCATCAGTCAACAATCTCTTGTTTAGAACCTTATCAGCCAAATATGGAATTAAGACTATCTGGGCAATAACTCATTAAAGACTCCCACATTGAACCAAATCCACAATGGCTCACAAAGCAGCTTACTGAGAGAGAGAGAGGGAGAGAGAGAGAGAGAGAGAGAGAGAGAGAGAGAGAGAGAGAGAGAGAGAGAGAGAGAGAGAGAGAGAGAGAGAGAGAGAGAGAGAGAGAGAGAGAGAGAGAGAGAGAGAGAGAGAGAGAGAGAGAGAGAGAGAGAGAGAGAGAGAGAGGGAGGGAGAGGGGGAGGGAGGGAGAGAGAGAGAGACAGACAGAGAGAGAATGGAATGAGGGAGAGAGAGGACACGACTCGATAGAAGTTCAAAGCATAGGGAATCTACTTTTTGACCAAGAAGTTCAAATCATTTGGATTTTTTTCGTTTAGGCGCCCAAATAATTTTTATTTTTCCCTCCAAAAATTACACATAGTTATACATAAATTTCTGATTTTACTAATGTTCTTCATAGTTCTACTTTTTGTGAATTCACTTTGTTTTAATGTTATCTATAATTTTTATTTGTTAAGGTAGTTTTACTTTTCAGTTTTCGGCATTACCATGTTATCCTATGTGATTAGTGCATTAATACGTTTAAAATCACCATTTTGCAGAATAGTCCTTTAGAAGTTATTCTTACTAAGAAAGTGTTCTTGACAGTGAAATGTATAAGAGAAATTCTGAATTAAACAAGGAGTTTTTATCACATCTTATTTTTCCACTATGAATTATTTTTACAAATATGCTATTTTCAGTAATCAATTGGAGGCCAATTGGAGGCAGGAGTATGTGTTACATTCAAATTCTAAATCAATGGAACCAACATAAATCCAAACATACTAGTAAGCTGCAGTATTCCATAGTTTTACAAAAACTAACATAAATAAATTGTTCTACAACACAATCGACAAAAATAAGATCGAAACGAAGGATGTAGTTTCATTCACTTGGATAACGATGCCTTCCAAACAACAGCCAACTGAAACCGAAATTTTGCCTTGCTCGCCTTTTGTTTGTGTCCTTTTACGCCGTTCTCCAACAGATGGATTCCTCTTATCCTTTTTTCTCCCCTTCCTCTTGAGGCGATCTGGAGGTAAGATCTCAAGATCTTTGATGTAATCTGGTACATTCCAATCAGACTTGTCTGGCACAGAATAAATGGTCTTGTCATAAGCCAATGCCCAAAATTATGTCTAGTAGTATTTTGAGCACAACTCATGATACTCTATCTTGACATCCCGTCGACGACTGGGAGCAGAATCAACCTCAAGTAAATAAAAGTAAGCAATAAGTCCGTGCAGACAAGGATACTTTTCATAATCGTACACCTTGCAGGTACAACTCTTAGCTATCAAGTTCACCAAATAAATCTTCCCATCATCAGTGTCGGTTACCTCGTACTCAAGCTCATAACTATTTAGCTCACACACTAGTGTTTTAGCAGCTTTGGCCCATAGCTTGTGCAAGTGTATCTCGACAAGAGGAACCAGTTTGGTATCAATCGAACCAGACACAGCGTCTATCCGATGTTCATTAAACCTCTCGGATTTTTTTTTGATGATTGTATCCAAGTTGGTATTAAGTCATACCTCCTTGCGTCCTTAAACACGCTGTTCATTGACTCCACACTGTTGCGAGTGTCCAAGTTATACTTGTCATGTGGAAAAAAACCTAGTCCATGTGTCTTTCTCAGTTTGCTCCTCCACCTACTTGTACGCTGAAGGATATCTCACCTTAAAAGATGTGTAAGCAGACTCGAACTCAGCCACCATGTAACACCTAGCTAACTCCATAAATCTCGATGCAACTACGGATTTTCTGGTGTTACAAGCATGTCCTCTCACATTCTGGACCAAATGCCATATACAATGGAAACACATTAGCTACAGCCATGATGAGGTTCTGGTTTCTATCGCTCATAAAAAGTAATTCAGAAGAGTCTGGTATAACACTTTTCAGTATCTCTAAAAACCAAGTCCAACTAGCACTATTCTCCCCGTCGAGTACACCGATTGCAAGGGGATGATGGTGATGATTAGAATCTTGAGCTTTAGCTAGTACACCACCATAATCGTCTTCAAAAATGTGGCATCCACAACTATCACTTTCCTCATTACCGCAAACCCTTCAATACAAGCTCCCAACGCTATGAAGAGGTACTTGAACTTACTTACCGCATCCAACTTCACACTTGTTTTTGTTTCCGGATTGATCTGCTTTAACATGTACGAGTAGCTATACAACATCTTGTAGTTGTCTTCTGGACTACCACGAAAATAACAAATAGCTTGATTTTTCCCTCTCAATGTTGTGGAGTAGGATATTTTTACACCAAGTTTTAACTTTAGAAGATCCATGATATCTCTCGGAACAAGAGTTTTCACATTTCCAGGATATTCCTCATTCAAAAAGGATGCAACTAATTCTGTTGAGCCTCTCCTCTTGTTGTTGCTGCTTTTATTTTGACTTGTCCAAGAGCATGTATGCACACATGTGTACCTCCTAACATAAATAATTTCAGTTTGTGGAACCCATGCAGCTTGCAAACCCCATTTACAGCTTGCTCCACAACATTTTACCACCAATCGTATATGATCCAACTTTTCTGTAACATAACGAAAGCATTCACCAAATACGGCTCTATCAGCCACCTCTTGAATCACTTTCTTACTTGGAAATTTCTGAAGCTTACTCAGACCTAATCCATCTTCCCATTCCTCTATAACCTGACTAGTTTTTTTCTACAGGTGGCTGCTCAATATACTTATCTGCCAAATCGGTATCCATATCCGCACCGGTATCCGTCTCAGCTGCGTTGTTCATCTCAGCCGCGGTGTCAGTCTCAGCTGCCGTGTCTGTATCATCTGCGGCGTCTGTATCCATACAATCATCTCCTCTTGTATCATCATCATTCTCTTCCTCTATCACCACCTTATGTGCATTTGCTTGCCCATATTCTATGTACAGAGTTATGGCATTAGGTCTGATTTCATCATCATTTCCCTCCAACACTTCGTACGTCATACCGATCGAACTTATCCCAACTCTTGAAAGCTTCTTTAACTGATCCGATCTACTCGTCTCCTCCACTAACACAAGACATCTATGGTTCTCTCTATCAATGGACGTTAAGTAAACAAACAAATCCTCATCATCACAAATAGTTAGTTTTTCTTCACATGCAACCATCATTGGCATGTATCTCAATGACAGTTTTACCTTACTTTCATCCAACGCGAGCTTTTTATACAACCTTTCTTCCATTAGTGCCAAACTTTTATCCTCCACTGTTGTTTTCAAGGTTACACTATACATGCGACCTTTGAATTTGAAATGTACGCTCACGTGTTTCGACATTGTATCCTGCAAAAACAACAGAATAACATTTTAGTTATACCACTTATTTTCAGTTCTACCGAATTATCTACAATTATACTAATTTTTACCTAGTATACTACAATTATCAGTTCTACTAGTTATACTAAGTTTTACCTAGTACCTTGAGGTTTAGGAGTTGCCTCCCGTGAAATCGTGCAAACCTACTCACAATTCAATCCCATACATTCAACCACATACTTGCATTGTATAGCAATTTCAATTACAAATCGAACTATAAACAATGTCCACCTAATCAAATTAATCAAATCCAATTACAAACCTTAAATCTTATTTCTATTGAATGTAACTCGCGGAGGAGAGAAGAACTAACATGCATTCCGACTTGCCCCGAAGGAATGCTCGCCGGTGGAAACGTTGAGGACCGACGGCATCGCCAAGAAAGAAGAGCTAGGAGGAGAGGATGAGGCTGAGCTGCAGGGTGGTGGAGGGAGCTGTGAGGAGAGCTGGTTGTAATTCTTTTAATTTCATATTTTTGTAGATTTAATTTTAATCACAAACCGTAAACCATTAACTAAAACCAAAAACCATCAACTCTTTAAACCTAACTAAACCATCTCGCCATAAACCAAACCGATTTTTTTCAACCACCCAAGGGTATTTTTGTCATTTTGAAATGACTTAATGAATTGGAGGCATAATAGATTGAAGGAGTCCATAGGAAATTCTACTTTTCACATTTGGGGGCAACAAAGGAGTTGTTTCGGAAAAAGTGAAGAGATTTTTATCTCTCTCTCTAAAGTAGAGAGAGTTCCTGAGTTGAATTTGGTTCTTTATTATGACTTAGAAAAACAGGGTATAATTATTATTTTTCGAACTAAAAAGAGTAAAGGATAAGTTTGTTATAAAATTAATAAATATAAATTCTTTATAATTAATTTTTGCTTCTCAGTTAATAGTCCATTATCTAGTAATCTAGAAATTCAAAGTGAATTGCATACGTGGGACCATGTTAACCCAACGCTCACCAATCATAATATTACAATTTAAAAAAAAAAATATGAAAGAAAACCTAAAATCAAAATGTAAAACTGAAACTGTGTGGAGGAAAAAGCTCTTCGACACAGAGAAACTGAATCTGCGGCGTGAATCTCTGAATAAACATTCTTCCACATCTCTCTCTCTCTCCGAAGTTAAAATGGTACAAGATTAACAATGAAGACGAACATTTGTTGTATTATTAACCCTGTTGTTATGTTCCTCACATGGCCTGTTACATTGTTCCTTATTACAACAATTCAGTTTTGTTTCGTCCCAATCGAAAGTTCATCTGTCACCATCATTGTTTCTGCCACAATCTCTTGAAGACAAGAGTTAGAGTTCCTCTAAGTTCTGCCATTAGCGACGGTGGTGTCTCCTACAATAATAGCTTAGTCTCCGAGGTAAGCTAAATAAAAAAAAATTGGTTAGAATTTGTTTCTATAATGTATGAACGGAACATATAAATATGCAATTTAGGTAATCAAATTGCGATTCTTTTTGTGACATTTTTACTTATATATTTCCAGATTTTGGCTCAATATTTTGGTCAATTCAGTGTTCAATGTTGGATTCCTACATTTTAGACTTGTTTTATTCAGTGTTAAATTACATATTTATAAGATGAAGTTTCTCCATAATGTGAATGATAATGATGTTAAGCTGTGAGACTTTTGGTTTCGTAAGCAAACTTTGATTCCTCCAAGCTCAAAGTGGAATTTTTAGGGGAGCTACTGAAGAATATGATCCAATATATATATCTTATAATAAACGAAATGAATATTGCGACATATTTTTGTGATTAAAAGAAATGATCCAATATATATATATATATATATATATATATATATCTTTTAATAAATACTTAAAAATTATTTATTCATCAAATAATATTTAAAAATTAAATTAAATGATATATAAATAAATATATGTTACATAAAAATAAATACTTAAATATAAATTTTTGGACATTTTAATAAAGAGTTAGACATGATTACTATAATATTAATAAAATTAGAAAATTTAACCAAAATATTTAAAAATTAAATCAAATGATATATAAACTAATATATGTTACATAAAAAATAAATACTTAAATATAAAAATTTTGGACATTTTAATAAAGAGTTAAACATGATTACTAAAATAATAATAATAGAAAATTAGAAACTTTAACTATTATATCTAAACTAATATATATATTAAAACAAAAATTAATATTATTTTAAAAACAAAATATTTCTACATTATTATATTTTTGTGATTAAGAAAAATGATCCAATATATATATATATATATATCTTATAATAAATACTTATAAATTACTTATTCTTCAAATAATATTAAAATTTAAATCAAATGATATATAAACAAATATATGTTACATAAAAAATAAACTTAAATATGAACTTTTTAGAATTTTTTAATAAAGAGTTAGACATGATTACTAAAATTATAATAAAAATTAAAAACTTTAACCATTACATCTAAACTAATATATATTAAAACACAAATTAATGTTAATTTAAATAAAAAAAATATTTCATTCTATTTTTCAAATATTATATTAAAAATAAATAAATAATAGAATAAACATTAAAACAATTAAATTAATATTTAAAATGACATGATATCTTATAAGTATTTAGTTAGAGAATGTCATATAAACCCTAGAAATTTGTTTTTCACGCAGACAAAGTTTTGTCGTAGATCTTTCACCTTTTCGCCTATGCGATTCCCATTTTCCACATCTGTTTCATAACCTCACCTTCCATCAATCCTCTTCTTTAATCGAACTTAATGGTTTCGTTTCGTCTTCCCATCGTTCTTCTTCTTTATAATAAAGACCCACATAGGCAAATTAAATGAGTCTATCATAAATCTTTATATTGCCATTTTATTAAACAGTTTATATATTATTATATTTTTGTGATTAAGAGAAATTATCTAATATATATCTTATAATAAACAGTTAAAAAGTACTTATTCTTCAAAGAATATTTAAAAAATAAATCAAATGATATATAAACAAATATATGATACATAAAAGATAAATACTTAAATATAATTTTTTATAATATTTTAATAAAGAGTTAGACATGATTACTTAAATATTAATAGAAAATTAGAAACTTTAACTATTACATTTAAACTAATATATATTAAAACACAAATTAATATTAATATAAATAAATAAAATATTTCATTCTATTTTTCAAATATTATATTAAAATAAATATATTGATATTTAAAATGACATAACATCTTATAAGTATTTAGTTAGAGAAAGTCATACAAACCTTAGAAATTTGTTTTTCACGCAGACAAAACTTTGACATAGATCTTTAAACTTAAATAAAATATCACTAAATGTGTTGGTTTGTTCACCCAACCTGAATCCAGAAAAGTATTTCTACATTATTATATTTTTGTGATTAAAAGAAATGATCTAATATATATCTTATAATAAATACTTAAAAATTAATTATTCTTCAAATAATATTTGAAAATTAAATTAAATGATATATAAATAAATATATGTTACATAAAAATAAATACTTAAATATAAATTTTTGGACATTTTAATAAAATATTAGACATGATTATTAAAATATTAATAAAAATTAGAAACTTTGACCAAAATATTTAAAAATTAAATCAAATGATATATAAACAAATATATGTTACAGAAAAATAAATACTTAAATATATTTTTTGGATATTTTAATAAAGAGTTAGACATGATTACTAAAATAATAATAGAAAATTAGAAACTTTAACTATTACATCTAAACTAATATATATTAAAACACAAATTAATATTATTTTAAATAAAAATATTTCTACATTATTATATTTTTTGATTAAGAAAAATGATCCACTATATATATCTTATAATAAATACTTATAAATTCATTGTTCTTCAAATAATATTTAAAATTTAAATCAAATGATATATAAACAAATATATATTACATAAAAAATAAAACTTAAATATTATTTTTTTAGAACTTTTTAATAAAGAGTTAGACATGATTACTAAAGTTATAATAAGAAATTGAAAACTTTAACCATTACATATAAACTAATATATATTTAAACACAAATAAATGTTATTTCAAATAAAAAAATATTTGATTCTATTTTTCAAATATTATATTAAAATAAACTAATAATAGAATAAATATTAAAATAATTAAATTAATATTTAAAATGAGATGACATCTTATAAGTATTTAGTTAGAGAAAATCATACAAACCCTAGAAATTTGTTTTTTCACGCAGACAAAGCTTCGTCGTAGATCTTTCACTTTCTTCGCCTCTGCGATTCTCATTTCCCACATCCGTTTCATAACCTCATATTCCATCAATCCTTTTCTTTAATCTAACTTAATGGTTTCGTTTTGTCTTCCCATCGTTCTTCTTTTTATAATAAAGACCCACATAGGCAAATTAAATGAGTCTTTCTTAAATCTTTATATTGCCTTGTCATTAAACAATTTATACATTATTATATTTTTTGTGATTAAGAGAAATAATCCAATATATATCTTATAATAAATACTTCAAATTTACTTATTCTTCAAAGAATATTTAAAAAATTAAATATATATATATATATATATATGATAATAAATACTTACAAATTAGTTATTCTTCAAATAATATTTAAAAATTAAATCAAATGATATATAAACAAATATATATTACATAAAAATAAATACCTAAATATAATTTTTAGACATTTTAATAAAGAGTTAGACATGATTTAGGAAAAATTGTCAAAATTGACCTAAAACTTGATTTTAAATGCAAATTTAAACCTCTACTTGAATGAAATGCAAAAGTAACTCAAATCAAACAAAAAAATAGTGTAAAATTTCCAAAAGCCCTTTATGACCAAACCAAAAAACAGTGTGTGTTTTACGAATTTAACCCCAGTAAGTAGTCTGCGTAATATTTAGGTCTTCTGCGAGATGACTTTCTGGACGACTTCGAGGAAGTCGTCTGGAAATTTTCCTGGATGACTTCCTGGAAGTCGTCTGGAAGAGTAAATCTTAAAAAAAAATTATAAAAAAATTGAAAAATATTTTGACAGGGGGAAATGTTTATAATGTAATTATAAATATTTATAAATGATATAAATTAAGATCTAGTTAAATTGAATTGATTTAAACCTAGATGAGATGAATGAAGTAAGTGATGGTATTAGTTGGTTAAGGGTTTGGTAACATATATGGTAGTATTGTATGTACATTCAGGGGTAAGAGGTTGGAAGCTTAACTTTTCTCTTAGAAATTTTATATTTGAGGTATATGTGTTTAGATTTGTGTATATTAAACACTTTTAAAGTTGATATTAAGTTTTAACGAAGTGTTTAAATGTTATTTTGTTAGTTATTTGAGTTAGGTTTATATTATAGGGTTTCGGACGACTTCCTGGAAGTCGTCTAGGTTTTAGACAACTTACCCGGAAGTCGTCCAAACCGTACATAACTTTTACTTTTACCATATTACATTTATCTAAGCACTTTTTTTACCGAAAATATAAATAGTTATTTTTCACTGTTATTTTCACTGATTGCTAAGAAGAAAAAAAGAAACCCTAGCCGTTTTCTCTCTAAGGCGATTTCGAAGGAGATTTTCCCGTTAAAACCCTAGCCGTCTTCCGTCGACACCTCTAGCCGTTTTCCATCGATCTCACTACCGGTAACCTCGTTTCTGCCGTCGAATATCGTTTCTCAATCACGTCCGAAGAAGAGTAACCTAACCCTCTTCATTTTTTTCCAGATCTAAACGTTTGCGTTTCGTTAAACTTCGCCGCCGATCTCACCACCGGTAAGTTCTTCCTCCTTGCTGTCATTCAGTGTTTTGCTTAAGGCGAACCGTTTTCGCCGCCGTTAAACCCTAATTTTTATAGTCTTACCTCTTATCTCCCTTCTTGTTTTGCAGATCTGTAACTACTGTTGTCGTTGACGACCAGTACTTCTTCGCCTCCGACTGTAAGTTCATCCATTTGTAGCCGTTCAATCTAGTTAGTTACTACAAACGTCAGATCTATAGGTTTAACACGATTTTCAGATCTGTAGGTTTAACACGATGTTCCAGAAGACTTCCTGGTAAGTCGTCTTGTTCCAGATGACTTCCAGGTAAGTTTTATTGTACCAGACGACTTTCAGATAAGTCGTCTAGTACCAGACGACTTATCTGAAAGTCTTCTTACCTAGACGACTTACAAAGAAGTCATCTACACACATCCTACCTAGACGACTTACCAGGAAGTCTTTTACCCCCTAAATTTACTAGTTTATAAGCCTTTCTCTATTTGGTTTGTGTTTGAGATGTTGGTTTTGATTGTTTTACAGACTGAAAATAGATTTACCAGAACTCCCGAAGAGGTTGTTTACCTTAGGGGAAGAGTCCGAACCAGTCAAAATCTTTTTGTATCATACTGATGATGCGAAGTTGTTTACTGCCATCAAGGGTGCTCTACATCCAGACGAATACCAGGAGCTGAGGGACTCAAAGTTGGGAGTCTTCCTCAAGTTCAAGGAGCTGAATTTTTCTTGGACATCAAGGCTGGTTCACTTTATGCTCTGTTTCAAGCTTGACATCAAGAAGAAGGATGAGCTTTGGTGTCTTGTTGGTCCGGAACCGGCGAGGTTTTCTCTGATTGAGTTTGAACACCTCACTGGTCTCAACTGTGATTACGTTGAGAACCTCAAAAATCCGAGGTGTGAGGTTACGGAGGAGACGATTGCTTTCTGGCAGCTTCTGGGTGTTGGTATCGATGTTGGTCCTACTACGGAGCAAATAATAGCAGCATGTAAGAGATGTTTAGAGTGATCTCGGGATGATCGGATGCGGCTGGGATACCTAGCCATCTTCACATGATTCATTGAAGGAAGAAAGTTCTCAACTGTAACTCGGGTTAGTCTTGCAAGGCTAGTGATGGATTTAGAAGAATTTGAAAATTATCTATGGGGGAGAGTCGCGTTCAAGGTGCTGATGGACTCACTGTGGAATAAAGATTTAACAAAATCTTATACTATTGATGGGTTTGTACAAGTGATCCAGGTGTGGGTGTACTATGCTCTGCCAGAATTCGGAGCTGAGTATGGACATCCTGTACAAAACAAACCGTCTCCACCTCTGTTGGCTTACAATGGTGGCAAAGGACGCAGATTTTTTAAAGATGCCATCAGTCATTGGCTTGCTATTTGGATATCGATCTCTAAGAGGCACATAATCGTCTGGGACATCATCGTTGGATGTATTAGAAAAGCACAGCTAGATCAGGTAATGGCGCCTTTTGTCAATATGGTCCCTTATTTGCTTGTTGAGTGCGCTGCCACAGTTAAAGAACGTTGCAAATACTCACTGGAGCCATTCACGTATGAGGTTGTGAATGCACCTCAGTGTGAAAGTGGAGATTGTGGCCTCTTCACCTTAAAGTACATTGAATGTCATGCTCTTGGCTTTCCATTTCCCGGTTCCTTGAATCCCAAGAACAACAAGGCTATTAGGGAGAAGATGGCGGTGGATATATTTGAAGAGATCCCCGACGCCCATCAAAAAGAGATAACTGACGTTGATGTCAACCAGGACATGTATGATTAGAAGGCTTGCATGTAAGTCGTCTACTACCAGACGACTTATGTGGAAGTCTTCTAACCCTAACCCAAAACTGAAAAACTTATTTCGTAAGCTTATTTTGTATAAGTCATTTTTTTGTATAAGTCATTTTGTAAGCTTAATTTATATTTTGTATTCATAACAAGATCATTGTATATATTTGCAAGTTCGGATTATTTTATATTCTATATTCATAACAAGATCATAACAAGATCATAACTAGAACATAACAAGATCATAATAACATTCATAACAAGATCATAATAAGAAGATAAAAGACTTCCAGACGACATACAGACGATATACAAACGACTTCCAGACGGCTTCCAGACGACTTCCACCAGACGACATACAGACGACTTCCAGACGACTACCATACGGCTCCAGACGACTTCACCAGACGACTTGCAGACGACTTCAATCAGACAACTTCCACCAGACGACATACAAACGACTTACAGACGACTTCCAGATGACTTCCAGAAGTCGTCCAGAACATCAGTTCTCACAATGTGGAGTTGTATGACCTGTTTCTTTTCAGTTTGAACATCTATAAACCATATGTTGCTTCCTGGGTTTGTGTCCTCTCATCCTGGAAAGCTCCAACCAAGATTTCCATCTTGATTTCTTTTGTCTTCCCGGTGAACGCTTTACATTCAGTGGAAGACATTTGCTTGCCTTAACTTCTCCAGCAGAAGGATATATATTTTGTGAGTATCCTCCAAACAAAGTATCCTTTGAGTAGAACGATGACACTAGGGTAGAGATATGCAATCCATCATGATTTCCAGTTGTTATGGCATGTGAGCAAGGTATTTTCTCCACTGCATATACACCACAGTCACACTTTCCATATTCCAAATCAACAATACAGTTTCGGATACCTCCTGTTACAAAGAATCGCCATCCATCAATTGGTTGGACGGTCAAATGATCCGCTAGCTCTGAACGAACCGCCAATAAGTTTTCAACTTTTCGGCTATGTTGAGATGTGAGAGTCAAAGCATCTTCTCTTCTTTTCCAATACAATCTTCCTAGCTTCTCCCTTATAAACTCCAAAAGAAATGGTATGGGAAATCCTCTTGCTTTTTTGAGTGCAGAAATAATAGATTCAGCGATGTTGCTCTTTTTTATGTTGAACTTTTCTCCTTGACAATGAACCCTTGACCATAGAGCCACGTCGTCTTCCTCCAAATATGTTTCAAGAGCCGGGTTTGCACTCCGTATCTCGTCCATGTACCGATTAAAATCGTCAAGTGGATGAGCATAAGCAACACCTTTGACCAAGTATAAGAGATGCTTTCCTTTAAAGTTTTTGACAATGTTCTGTTGTATGTGATAATAACATATTCCTCGGGTTGCCCAAGGAAGCATTTTGTCACAAGCCTTTATAATGCCTATGTGCCGGCCAGAGACTATCACCAAAGCAAACTGATCAGATATACAAGTCGTCAATTTTGTGAAAAACCATTCCCAAGAATTTTCATTTTCAGCATCTACAATTCCAAAAGCCAAAGGAAATATCTGAAGATTACCATCTTGTGCAACTGCTACTAACATAACACCTCCATACTTCCCACTTAGGTAAGTCTCATCCACCACAATGACCCTTCTTTGAAACTGAAATCCAGCAATAGAAGATCCAAAAGATAGAAATAGATACTTAAATCTACTCTCAGAATCAAGTTCTATACTAGTGATAGAATCCGGATTTGATAATTCGATTTGCTCCAAATATGAAGACAGCCACTCATACACATCTTCTGCTGATCCTCTCACCAATTTTTGCGCATATAACAATGCTCTGTATGAGGTGGTATAATCTAGAGTCATGCCAAACATAGTTTTCATCGCATCTTTGATATGCGTCGGATTCAACCCATCAATGATTCCAACGCGATCGATGAAAAGCCTACCAACATACTTCGGAGTACAATGTTTCTGCACAGCCAGTCGGTCTGAAACCGAACATGTATGAGTGCTCAGATACTTGGTTACCCAAAACGTGTTTGTTCCATATTTCACACTAGCTCTAAGCTTCCATCCACAGCCATTAACACGACAAGTTGCCACAAATAGATTTTTTGTTGACTTGAATATTCTGAAGGAGAACTTAAGCTTCACCGCTATCAATCGCAGAGCTAAAACTAGTGCATCCTTACTAACAAAACTCTGGTTGACATAAATATTGGTGGCATTCGATCTTCCTCCTTCATCCTCTTCCTCATCCTCATCCTCGCTATAATCTTCACCAAGATCATCCGCTTTAACATCCTCCTCCCAATCATCATTTTCAGCTTCAGGCAAGTTAACATCCTTCTCCCAATCATCATTGTCAGCTTCAGGCAAGTTAACATCCTCCTCCCAATCATCATTTTCAGCTTCAGGCAAGTTAACATCCTCCTCCCAATCATCATTTTCAACCCCATCATCTTCTTCCCCTTTCTCTGAAATTTTATTAGAATCTCCAGCTTCTATAACCGTTCTCAGCTTCTATAACCGTTCTCAGCTTCACTCGGCTTAAAACAGAAAGACATACATCATGCATTTTAGTGATCTCGATCAAGTTTCGAACCTGTCTATCACTTGTAACATGAATAGGAGAAGTGTCTTGATGCCTCATTGCTTCTGGTAATAAGTAGGTTAACTCCACAACCTCTGCTTCCAGGTTATAATCTTCTACAACCATTTCAACAAGTTCGGCATGTGTAGAACCTTCACTCAAAAAGAATATTCTCGCTCCTTTAACTTTATCAACCACAAAATCCCAAGAGTCGTCTTTCACTGACCATTCTCCGTATACTACATGTATATGACATATCATCTGCAGAGAATCAAATTAAATCATATTAGCAAACATAGAAAAGCAATTTAAAAAAGTTAAGACAGACGACTTGGACGACTTCCTGGAAGTCGTCTCCTATAAACAAAAGGTTAATAACATTTATGTTGGTAAACTCATTAATATCATCAATTAAGTTATAAATTTCATTCAGTATCCGCAATATTGACTAATATACATGAATTAACAAGAAAATATTATAAATCCATTAAAAATTTCAAAAAATGAAAGTTTATTAATGATTGACCTAGACGACTGCTCTGGAAGTCGTCTGTTTAGGTCATTTTTGCAATTAAATATTTACTAAGGAAGACTTAAAGTGAGGTCGTCCAGTCAGACGACTTCCAAATAAGTTGTCCTTTGTTAACAAAAAATTGAAATTTATTCAGACGACTTACATGTAAGTCGTCTGGAATAAACATGTTACTTTTGCAATTGACTGAATTGTGTCAGAAAGTTAACTGGCCAGAGACGACTTACATGTAAGTCGTCAAGCCGATGACTTCCATGTAAATCGTCTAACATTTTCTCAGAATGTTGACTCGATTGAGACGAATTCCAGACGACTTTCGGGTAAGTCGACTTAGGTTACTTTTGCAATTGATAATTTAAACTTAGATATTTAATTTTAAGTAGACGACTTAAATTCTCAATTGCAAAAGTAACCTAAGTCGACTTACCTGGAAGTCGTCTCAACCGAGTCAACATTCTGAGAAAATGTTAGACGATTTACCTGGAAGTCGTCGGCTTGACGACTTACATGTAAGTCGTCTTTGGCCAGTCAACTTTCCAACACAATTCGGTCAATTGCAAAAGTAACTTGTTTATTCCAGACGACTTACATGTAAGTCGTCTGAATAAATTTTGAATATTTTTTAACATTGAAAATCTGGACGACTTATGTGGAAGTTGTCTCAAGAAAATACTAAAAAAGTCAAATGCAAAACTAACCTACTCATTGACCAGACGACTTACTTGTAAGTCGTCTGACTCCCAGACAATTTCTTTGTAAGTCGTCTGACTCCCAGACAACTTCTTTGTAAGTCATCTGGGTGTCAGACGACTTACAGGTAAGTCTTCCGATGTACAGTTCAGAAAAGAGTTTCGATTTCATACCTTCAACGACTGAGGTAACTTGCTTAGCTTCTCCAAACACACAGAAATTCACCTAGAAATCGATCTCACTCTTTAATGACCAGTAATTATGAACTTGAATGGGTACATGAATATTTGAATGTTTATATTCAAAAGATTGAGTTTTGGATGAATATAGAGAGAAAGTGAAGAGAGATGTAGTTTTCTTTCATAAGAAATGATTTAGGAAGAGTGAAAATCAAAATTTAAGTTCATTAAGAGCTTCAAATTGGTTGTTCATGGTGGTTGATGTATTGATAGCAATGGCAATATTGTAAATAAGAGATGAAGATGAGGATGATAAATTAAAACAATCGATTTCGAAAAAAAAAAGTAATGGCATTTTTGTGAATAATCCAAGTTTTTAGGGTACAAAAGGCACATGAAAGTTCTAAAAAAATCATAGGTTAGTTTTACATTTGACTTTTTGTTTTGGGTTACTTTTGCAAAACACCCATTACTAAAATATTAATGAAAATTTTTGAAATTTTAACTATTATATCTAAACTAATATATATTAAAACATAAATTAATTTTATTTTAAATAAAAAATATTTCATTCTATTTTTCAAATATTATATTAAAATAAATATATTGATATTTAAAATGACATGACAGCTTATAAGTATTTAGTTAGAGAAAGTCATACAAACCTTAGAAATTTGTTTTTCACGCAGACAAAGCTTCATCATAGATCTTTAAACTGAAATAAAATATCACTAAATATGTTGGTTTGTTCACCCAACCTGAATCCAGAAAAAGTAGAAACTACCTACAGTAGAACCTCTATAAATTAATACTCGATAAATTAATAATCTGTATAAATTAAAAAAAATTATCTATCCCATTTTGGGCCGGTTCAAAATTTGACACAAATCGATAAAATAATAAGATAATATTTTTTCAAATTCTATGTAAATATATGGTAACAAAAAAATTATAAATTAATAACTTATATGTATACATATTTTATATAAGTAAGAACCTATTATTATATTGTTTGTTTTATATTCACAATGAAATTATCTTTATATTTTCTTAACACTTAATATATTTTTGATAAGATTTAGTAATATTATATCTACAACTACATTAATTTATATGCAATATATATTATATACACCAAATAATATAATAAAACTAATATAAATGTTAAGTTTTAAAAATAACAATTAATGTCTATACACTAAAATCTGATATTTTCTTATCTTAGAATAAAAATATCTTAAACTAAGAAATCTAAAAAAGAAAACTTTTATAAATTAATATCTCTATAAATTAATAAAATTTTAAAATCCTAACATTATTAATTTATAGATGTTTTACTGTATTTGGTTTTCTAATAAATCAAAACAAATGAAGGTTAACACTTTTTTCTTCGGCAATTAACCATTAAACATATAAATGATTAATTTTTTATTCTAACAATTTAAAAACCAAGAGATTCTAAATACAACATACAAAGACTCTTAAAAACCTTAATAAAGAAAAAATATTTACTCACTAAATCACTAATGAAAGTAAAAACTATCTTTCCTTCTATACTAATGCAGTCCTCAAACATCTATCTCATAATCAATACATCTCCCTTCGAAACAACTCATATTATGATCTACAATCATCATCTCTCGCATCTTCTTCAACTATTTACCTTTTATGTGTAATCTTCACCCAACAAACTTTATATTCCAACAAAATCCTACATTATTCTCTTTTTCCACTTTCAAACTATCATCTTTTCAATTTGATGTCAAATTATTATTACTTTTTTTAAATAAATGGGTCATTATTCATTGTATTATCTTTTATAAATAAACTCAATTGTTTAATGATTTTCTAAGAACTTGGTCTCATATAAAAATTATAAAATCTTTAACTGTTGTGATTTAGTATTATTCAAACTTATATTTATCATATTTTCTAAAAAAAATTAACATGTTAAAAACTAAATAAATACATAATATTATATATTTAAACGTATTTTCCGCGCGTAGCGCGGACAACAGATCTAGTATATATCAAGTACACATTCTCTCACTCCTGGTGAGGACACATCACTAAATAGGAGGATATCAGCGTGACACGTGTCCTATTTATCGATATGTATCGTTTCATTAATGTGATCTCATTCATATTTGTGGGTTTCTTTTGGGGGCTTCATGTTTTATTCAAATCATTCTAGCCTGAAAACAAGAAAAGGTTGTCGTCTTCATCAACTTAACAATGACTTTTAAGGTTCATTCTCCTCTTTCATCTTCGAGAACGACGATGTTCATATACCTTCTCTGACACTAACAATGGAGTTTTGAAAGATTAAGTGAACGGCGTCGTTTTTTTTCTGACATAACACACCTTCCTACACCACGCCCACCAATTAATGCCCTATTCAAAGCCTAACGATGACCCCTTTAACTTCCGCCCCATCTCCCTATATATAACCGGTTGGCCACTTATGAAGTTGTAATATTCATTGAACAGATCTTTGTGTAGCACAGTGCTGTCGATCCATAGCTCATTTTGATTTTTAAATATGCATTTGTTTATGTCGGCTCTTTGAATCACTTTTGCATTTTTTTTCTTTTTGAGAAGTATAAAGAATCAATCTTCAGGAAGGTTGTGAAATACTTAACTGAAAGTGATAGATTTCATTGATTCAGAAGCTATCGATTTAAATAGCCTTACAAGGAAGCAAAAGAAAACAACTGAAACGAGCTAAAGATACAGAAACAAACTCGAGCATAAACTCCACTACTCAACTAACATGAACTCCTACAGACTCAGACATACAATGACTGCAGCTACAGCCAAGGATTTATTCAAATAAAGACAAGGACTCATTCAACTTCCAACATACCCTCTCTTAAGCTAATTCCTCTGAATTTAGCTTACTTCCGACAGGTTAACCATTCCCAGCAATGCCCTTAACTTCTCGTAGTGTTCCAGCTTCAAAGGTTTGGTAAAGATGTATGCGACTTGATTCTCTGTTGCACAATACTCTAATTTGACAGCCTCATCATTCACCAAGTTTCTGAGATAGTGAAATCTCACTTCAATGTGCTTACTCTTTCCATGAAGAACATGATGTTTTGACAGCTGAATCGTCGAACTATTGTCACATTGAATGACTGTTGCAGATCTTTCTTCAGCTCCAATCGTCTCTAGCACTCTTCTAAGCCACACACACTGAGTTGCACAGAATGCTGCAGCTATATATTCTGCCTCGGTCGTAGAGAGTGCAACAACAGGTTGTTTCTTCGACGCCCAAGAGATCGCACCTGAAGCCATCAAAAAAACACAGCCTGTTGTACTCCTCCGATCATCTAAGTCACCAGCATTGCCACTGTCCGTGAACGCCATCAGATTGGGACTATTGCTTTCTCCTCTCTTGTAGAAAATTCCAAGCTCCGTAGTTCCTTTTAAGTATCTTAGAATTCTTTTTGCTGCAACCCAATGAGAGACTCTCAGACTAGCCATGTATCTACTTAACAAACAAACTCCAGACATCAAATCTGGTAGTGTTACCGTAAGATACATGAGACTCCCAATTAATTGTTTGAACATGGTTTCGTCCACCTTTTCACCATTCTCATCCTTCGTGAGCTTCATTCCTGGTACCATGGGATTTCTAACAGCATTACTCTCCTCCGTTCCGAACCGTTCCAACACTTCACAAGCATATCGCCTTTGACAAACAAAAATCCCAGCAGCACTCTGTTTCACTTCCACCCCAAGAAAATGCCTCATTTTACCCAAGTCAGACATTTCAAACTCAAGCATCATCAACTCCTTGAACTCATCACACATAGCTCTACTATTCCCAGTGTGCTCGCTTGGGCATCTTTCAAACTCTTTCTTCAGAAAGTATCCCTCAATTCGTTTGTACCAAGCTCCCGGAGCTTGTTTGAGACCATACAACGCTTTTCTTAACTTGTATACTTTTCTTTCCTCACCGCTTTTGATGCAACCTTCTGGTTGTGTTACATACACGTCCTCCTTCAACTCTCCATGCAAGAACGCGCTTTTAACGTCTAGCTGAAAGATCTCCCAATTTGAGTGACCTGCGACTGCGATTATTGCTCGTATTGTGTCGAGTCTTGCAACTGGAGCAAAGACTTCAGTGTAGTCGATTCCGTAACATTGAGCATACCCCTTTGCCACCAATCTTGCCTTGTGTTTATCGACTTCACCATCTTCATTCAGCTTTGTTTTATAAATCCATTTTACACCAATTGGTGTAAACCCTTCAGGCAATGTAGTCAACTCCCATGTGTTGTTCTTTTCGATTGATTCGATCTCACGTCTCATTGCTTCTCTTCAAACATTATCTTTTACTGCTTCATCGAATCGAACTGGATCATTCTCTGTTATCATCATTAACAGCATCACCGATAGATTTTGTTCACCATCTTCACCTTCTCCCGTGGTATAGTAAGCCAAGTAAGCTGGTCTTCTTCTTGCACGTGTATTTGTCTCTCTCTCAGCTGATCTTGGTAATGATGATGAGATTGGACTTGGTGAGGATGAAACAGGGCTTTGCGGCATCGAGTTACCAACTGAAGATGAGGACGTTGACGAATTATTGCCACTTGACAGAACCAGGGTTGTCTCATGTATTGCTTCACCTCCTCCTTCTTCTGCGTTCTGATCTTCCTCATCCCCACAATCCAGTGCTTTCTCTTCCACACCAGCTTGATTCCAATCCCAGCTTTTGCTCTCATCAAACACCACATCTTTACTCACAACAATAGTTTTTGATAGCGGATCATAAAGCCTCCAAGCTTTTGATTCCTCACTAACTCCTAGAAAGACACACTTTTTGCTCTTGTCATCTAGTTTTCTTCTTCTCTGATCCGGTATATGCACATGCCCTATGCAACCAAAAACTTGAAAATACTCCACCTTAGGTTTTGAACCGCTCCAAGCTTCTTCAGGTGTCATGTTTTCTACAGCTGCTGTTGGAGATCGATTCTGGATATGTACGCTCCATCGTGTAGCTTCAGACCAGAACTCCTTTGGAATTGTTTCTCGTGCAACATCGATCGCACCGCATTCATTATCGTTCTATTCTTCCTCTCCGCGACTACGTTTTATTGAGGCGTGAATGCGGCTGTCAATTTTCTGCTGATGCCATGAGTTTTGCAAAATTCACCAAATTTATTGGAGGTGAATTCTCCTCCGCGATCTGTCCTCAGACAAGTGATGAAAGCTCCAATCTCCCTTTCAACAATTGCTTTGAAAGTTTTGAAGATGGTGAATGCCTCTGATTTCTCATGAAGAAAATAAGTCCACGTTTTCCGAGTGAAATCATCAATAAAGGTTAGAATATACCGCTTTCCGCTGTGTGAAATCGGTGTAATCGGCCCACATATGTCTGAGTGCACCAGCTGCAGTTGTCTCGATGCACGCCAAGAGCTTTTTTCGACATTGAAAAACGATGTTGTTTTCCAGTTAGACACACTGGGCATATTTCCTTTGTGTGCTTCATAATTGGCAGCCCAATAACCATCTCCTTTTGTGCAAGTTGTTTTAGGGCTCCATGATTTAAATGCCCAAAGCGACAATGCCACAGGTTTGTCTCTTTCTCCATCGCTTCTTCTGTCTTCAGGCACATCACGTTCTTCTGCGTTGTGGATGCCAGGACAAAGAACATCCGGGTTTCACTCATATTGGTCTTCATGATTACACCTTTCTCTGGATGATATACCTTTCAGGTTCCATCACGAATCAAGATCGCCAAGCCTCTCTCCTGCAGCTGTCCAAGGCTTAACAGATTGTTTTTGAGCTCCGGAACGTAATAGACCTCAGGTATGATTTGTGTGACACCATTAACTTGTACTTTCACACTTCCTTTCCCCACCACTGACATTCTTGTGTTGTTTCCAAGTTTCACAGATCGATGAAAACCTTCCTCCAAATCCCAAAACCAATCTTTGCACCCGGTCATATGATTGATGCATCAAGAATCAAGAAACCAAATCTCCTCTCTCTTTGCCTGATGTTCTTCCAGGTAGGCCATCAAGAGTATCTCTTCTTCTTCGAGTTCAGCATAATTTGCCTTCTTCTCTCCCTCTGGACACTCATATTGATAGTGTCCTAACTTGTGACATTTGCAGCACTCGATTAGAGCTCGATCGAATGTATTTCTTCCTCTTCCCCTGCCGCGTCCTCCTCGGAATGCTCCGCGGCCACCACGACCTCTTCCTCGTAGAGATCTTTCATCTTGAAACACTTGTAGTGCCTGCTCTTCTTGAAAATGTCCATTCATCAATGCTCATCACACTCAGATCGTTTGATTCCTCAATCGAACACACCCCATAGTTGAATCGCTGGGTCAACGATCGGAGAATTTTGCTCACGACCATGCTCTGCTCCATCACCTCGCCATTCACCTTCATTTTGTTTACCACAGTCAAGGTTCTTCCTAATAAGACATCGATCTTCTCTCCTTTCATGGCCAGCAATTCAAACTCCCTTCTCAAAGCTTGTAATTGTGCCCTTTTCACCTTCATAGAACCTTGATACTTCTTCCTCATGGATTCCCAAATAGCCTTGGAGGTACTTTTGTCAAGGATTGTCTCCAGAATCTCTCTTTCAATGGATTGAAAAAGAAAGTTCTTGACTTTCAAGTCCTTCAGTTTTGCATCTTCTACAGATTTTCTCTGTGCCTCACTCGCCTGTCCCGTTCCGGTCGTCATCTCCAGAATTCCATCTTCCACCAGGCTCCACAATTATCTGCCCCTCAGAAAATTCTCCATCGTCATGGACCAGAAATCATAATGGCCATCAAACTTCAGAATAGCAAGTTGCAAAAACTTCTCAGATTTCTTAGACATCTCTCTTTTTGTTTTCTCTCTCCACCACTTTCTCACACAGGTTTTGTTTTCTTGTCTCTCTCTCTTTTCTTTAGTATATAGCTCTGATACCAAATGTGAAATACTTAACTGAAAGTGATAGATTTCATTGATTCAGAAGCTATGGCTTTAAATAGCTTTACAAGGAAGCAAAGGAAAACAACTGAAACGAGCTAAAGATACCAAAACAGACTCGAGCATAAACTCCACTACTCAACTAACATGAACTCCTACAGACTCGGACATACAATGACTGCAGCTACAGACAAGGATTTATTCAAATAAAGACAAAGACTCATTCAACTTCCAACAAAGGTCGTCAATGGATTCTGACGTGGTGGAGATCGCTCCTCCTGCGTTCGCTGCGTTTGCTTCGAGTTCGACAACTCTAGAAATCCAAAAAGATTGAATCTTTGTATCCTTTTGTGTCGTTTATGTACCCATTTTTGTTGACTCCATCAACAAGAAGATCCAGAGTCATACTTGAGCAGTTTCTTAAATTATATCAACTCCAGTGATTGTGCTCCAGAAACAGAGCTCCTCAAACTCGGGAGTGTAAGTTTCCATGGAGGTAAAATGATTGTAGATCAGAATGACATAAAAAGATGCTGGAGCGTTCCAGAAAGAGTTGGACAACCCTTCAGTCAGGTATATATTCTGTTGATTGATTCAAACAACGAATTGGTTACGAATTGGTTACGAATTGGTTACGAATTAAGTAATACTCTTACGCTTTTCATTACACCTCTTTTGTAATCGCAACATTTTAAGCAAACATGAATATATAAATTTGGTGCTTCTGGCAAATATCGCCATCCTAGACAAGGATAAGGAGATTCTGTCACTATTGTCTCATTTAATTACATGGGATTTCCATTACGTCTGGTTTCAATCGCTCTCTCTATGTGATCTAACATATATGTGTCATAGCTGTAATAATTTGTATGATCTCTCATTTTCTTTCTGTTTTAATGGACTTCACATAGGAAAAAGAATGTTGTTATTAGATGAGAACATGTTACTATAAATTTGGTTTCACCTGTTGACTAGAATATTTTGGTAAATAATTAAAGATAAGTTAGAATTTGTGCTGACAAAAAAAAAACAAGATATCTTGATTTGGTTATGAAGCTCTGTTTTTCTATCCTCCATTCATTTTTGGTTCCACAGGAACAGCTCCATGGTAACGATGCAGACATTTTTTGCAATGTGGGATTGGCAAGTTTGGGCATACCTGCAATTTTGAGCTCTTCTTCTTCTTCACTAAGCTACAGCCTGATGGTTTCTTCACTCACTGACATGCCCCTCACGCCTTACCCTCTTGAGTCCTCATTGCTCAGCACATTAGCTCCATCATCATCCTCAGATGAAAACGCACAGAGCTTCACTCTTCGAGCTCCATTAAACTCAAAGCCACAACACAAGTGGTCGCTCTGAACTGTTGCTGTTGAAGTCTCCCTGTCATCTTCTTTGACCACCAGCCTGAGCAATTCCGATCCTGCTGAGACCAAAAAGAAGACGCAGCTAGCATTGAGTTTAAGACTTCAAAGTTAAAGATACAAAACTCAAAGGAGGGAATCTCACTCTACTTCTTCTATTGTTATCTTTCTATTGTTCTTTTCTTTTTTTCTCAAACTTGCATTAACTGAGGAACATGAAAGATGTCTACAAACTATAAAGATGTGTGGGACCAAAATAGAGCTTGGACGATAAAAGGTTTTCGTTAACTAAAAAAATTGTGTATAACATCTTTCTAGCACTAAATTATCTTATTTTCTAAATCTGAAAAATGACAGGAATAACTAAAAGTCATACTCATCAAATGATATATGATTAAGGTCTAATTATTCACCGGCTTTGATTTTTATACTTCATTTTGTCATCAGCCAACTTATTTCTCCACCATTGTTCCTCTTGCAAATCAAAGGATTTCACTTGCAAAATTTTGAGAGTTTTATACTTTGTTACATAACAAATAATAAAATCTCTCATACATAACCTTAGATTCCATCAATAATTGCTACATCACTTTTCATATGTGGTAAAGGAAACTCCACACCAATGGAGTCCTTTCACAAACCAATGGAATGTATTTCCGAAGCGTTATATTTCATGGCTAGATGTCTTTAATTGTAATTCTAAAGTCCATACCCTCCAAGTATTCATTTTTTATTCATAATTGGTTTTTCTAATTGCCAACGTCCACATCTGTTAAATAAAATCATATGTATGTGAAAGAATGAAAAAGTGAATTTATTTTTTTAAGGTTCAACAAAAGGCTCTGAACTAAAAATGCTACAGAACAGAAAATAATAAAAACTAACATTTTAATCCTAATTTGAATAATAATAAGATGTTCTTTTTAACTTAAAAGCTAACATTATTCAATTTTTCTTTTTTACATTTTCAATGATTCTGCAATTATATTATGAAAAACACTTCAGAATGTTTGGGTGTTAACAATAACAGTAAAGTTTACTCTGAAATTAACAAAGTATAATACTCCATCTGTACGTACCGCATTAAGTGGTGTTTAAAGAAAACTTTTTTGTTTCAAAATAATTGATGTTTTCATTTTTCTAAGTAGAATTTAATATCATTTGAATTTTGTGACCAATTACAAAATACTATATCTTTTTTTATTGGTTAAATTAGTTTCATTTAATGATTTTTTATGCAATCAAGATAAATTATATAGAAATTTATATTTTTTTTAATTAATGTGTAATAACCTTAAAAACCACTTATATTGAAACAGAGAGAGTAATATATTTTTATTATCTTTCTAATGATTAGAGCTAAAGTTCTAATTATATCATTATAAACATTTTTGATGAAAAATCCGTGTGTAGTTAGATCATGATTAAAGGGGGGTTCTTAGGAGATAGGTCTCATAAATAGTGTAAGAACTGGTTTCAAAAGTTGTTAATTAAAAATCAATTTTTATGGGTTTCTTGCACTGTTCGCGGGCCCCACTGATACGTGGCGGCCCGCGATTGGTTCATTCTTTATTTTTTAAAAAATCTGATAAAAAATAAAAAAATAAGAACCTCAAATGGGGTTCTAGGGATAATCATGCTCTTATATTTGAGATATGTGGACCGTTATAACTAGCGCACCCACAAAGCTAAAGTGGACAAGTTTTGGAGGAAAATAAGGTGGCTTTTGTATGAATACGACCTGGTCCACAAAGAAGCTGCCGTACGAATGAACTCTGCGATAGATGCCGACGATGTTTTTACTTTGAACAAGTGAAGAAATTCGGCTGTTTTGTTATGTAAAAACACCGCCATCCTCCTCCCCATGATCAGTCTGCGTGATTATTCTCCTACATGACTCTTGCATTTTGTTACGTTTCTTTCATGATTTAACTTCATACTCACAACTATCCTTTACAACGAGTTGCATGCTTTGCTTCTTACAATTAAAACTTACGAATCTCTTTAACTTTACAGTCTTAAATAGTATGGATACAAAAATTGTAAAAAATAGAAATATATGCAAATTTATTTAAAAACATTCGTATAAATACATTATTAGGCAGGAGTACGCTGCACTATAATTATATAAAACTCATTGATTGCTTGGTCAATAAGATATTATTAAACCTAAATGAACATAACAAAACCAAAAGACATTGATCCAACAACATGTTTAGCTACTTAAAACTGTTACACACGTTTGACAAACCCATGCAAGACCACATTAACAAACGTGATAGCCCAATATCTCTAACGGCCCTATAAAATACAGTACAGCCAACATATGTTCGAACTTGCATATATAATGATGTGAAGTCCACTGTCTCTTTCAAATATTCCACAAAGTAAAACAATCAATACAACATGAAACTAAAAAATACCTAACACAAAGCTTTTACAATTCTGTTCAAATGATAATGACACATAATCCAAATCCAGCGCGTAGCGCGGGCTGACCCTAGTAATAAATATTAGAGAAGGCTTCAGCCAACAAGAAAAGAGAGAAGGCTTTTCATTAGCCATAAAAGAAGCACATGGATCACTTCCATCTACCGTTGGATTAAGTAAATCTAACGTATGTAAATTGATTAAAGTTTTTTTTTCTGAACCCCCACCTTCTATGTTATCCTCTCTCTCTGT
>MU105921.1:77657-235346 GCA_012274485.2 Sinapis alba | reverse complement strand
AATGTATTACGACTCTTATTTATAGTATCATTCTGCGTACTTCCCTCCAACTGCTTATCTCTAACGGCCATCTGCTTCTCTTCTTATCAGCCGTTAGATAAACTTCAACCCACGTATCACTTCTCGAGCTGATTCGTCACTTCACTGCTCTCTATATTCTTCCTCCTCTTGCGATAATAGACTCTCCAACTCTTATCAGGTGCTTGATCATGTCCATCATGGGATCGTAGGCATTTGCGTATAAGATCTTGCTTCCTGGAAGAGAAGCTTCAATAGCAGGCAATAGCTTTTGAAGTTTTTTATTGTACAAGACTGCATCTTTGTTCTGACTTTTTATGCATCTTCTGGACATGCCTTTGCTGAGTTTTGTGTCTATTTGGATCGGTAAACAGCCCATAGGCGATAACCCACCCACCGACATTTTTCGGCACCCTAAATTGTAAAGCTCCTAAACATAATCATCACACACACAGAGTGTACATTAATAGTATTCTCTAGCTAATGATGATTGGTAATATACAAGTGATCATACTTGACCAGTATATTATTAAAGGTACAAACATCAATTTTCATTATTCATGCAGATTTTATTTAATAAATCAATATAAAGTTATGTATGATATAATATTATATACTTTTTCATTGCGATTAGATGGTTAGAGCATGATTATCTGAATCTCTTAAGGGGGTCTCTTGCACTGTTCGCAGACCCCACTAACATGTGGGGCACGTGAACAGTGCAAGAGACAGTTCCTAAAACCCTTGAATAAGAACTGTCTTTTCACTGTTCACGGTCCCACTGACACATGTCGGCTCGTGATTGGTTTAATTGTTTTAAAAAAATCAGGAAAAAAAAATAAATAAAAAAATAAGAGACTCCTTTTCCGGTATCTAGGTTAAAGATGCTTTTACCTTGACAAATTTTTCTAGTTTGTTAAGCACGAAATTCTGGTAATCAGATACTTTAGGATACTCTTCACGCCTTGTGGGGAAATCATAATAGTTCAAGATGAAATCGTTAGTACCCGCACTAACTATCACGATTGCACCATTGATGATCTCCATCGCTTTCTTCTCCCCTACAATACCTTTGAGACGAGTTATGTAACTTTTTAACATCGTAGGTTGATATGCGATGGGAATGGCCTTGGTCAAGAGCATAGTTTGGTCGTCATAGCCAGAACCAGCGGATGCAAAGTTAACCCCCGTGACGATCTCTGTGTCAGAGAGGTTAGGTTGTAGAAAAGGAGGTACTAACTCTTTGATGTGAAGCTTTGAGGCTACAATGTCGCAATATAGCTTCCCATTTGAGAATCTCCCACTTGCTGCTTTCCCTGGGAGGTCGACTCCATAAGGGATATGGTTAGCCTTGAAGTTGGCATTGGCGAGGTAGTTGTTGTTTCCTGTGTCAACGGATGAGTCTCCGAAGATTAGGATGGCTGGGGCGAGTGGTCGCGTTGTGGCGTTTTTAGCTGCGTTGGTAGACGCAACTAGAGTTATTAGGAATAGAATGACTGCTATGGTTTTGGAGGTAGCCATTGTGAATAATTGGAAACTTGTAGTTGTTAAATTGTTACGGTTTTTAACTTTTTGTTCAACTTTCTGATTATGATTTGATAAATCTTTTCTCATTGAGGTGGGTTTTATATGTGTTTGAATGTGATTTTCCGTTAGATTGAACTGTTAGTTATGAGTTTGTTATATTACTTTAGACAAAAATAAATAGTGAAATCTAATTAAAGGGTCTAAAGCTTGACCAAAACCGAAAAGATAACCCAAAGAAAAGAAACAAACCCTAAGAATGGAAAATTTTGTAGTCTTAGGAAGATAAGAACCATTTTGTTCTAACAAAAATAGTAGAAAACTTTTATTTTGGTAAAAATTGCGTCCAGATGTACTTGAATCAATCCAAGTATTCGTTGACTCGATCTCATGATCACTCCAATATATGTTTTTGTCCAAACGCATCTACAAAAATTCAAAGGCACATTCACTTAGATAAAAATACTTTTATAAATTGGAGCATCCTGGTCATTACAAAATGTTTATAGTAGATAAAGGTAGATATGGAGATAACTGATATGTGTGATTATAGTCAATAATAAGCCTTACAACCAAAAAACGCATTCGAAGATCTTCCAAAACATTAAAATATAAAGTAACGAGATCATGCATGCAAGAAAATCATATACCATAATTCCAATATCATTGTGTATACATACACGTATGTGGTTGTTGTTTTTGACACAAGATTTTTTTTATTGTATGTGGTTGTTTATGTTGATAGTTTGGTACGTATAAAATCTCTTTTAAAATTGGATCCTCCGAAGTTCAAACACGAAAACGAGTTTTGAATAGAAGTACGTGCAGCGGGAGATCAGTTATAGATTATGGAAATCATTTACGTCCAAAACAATTACAAAAAGATATTGCACACGAGGGTAAATCTAACCAAACGTGTGTTATAGGCTGGAGATATCTCCAATATCTATAGTAGTGCAATGGTTTGTCTTTACTCGATCAGGTACGTCCCCCCTTAAACACCACTTCGTCCCATATTAGCTTATAAAAATGGTTTCCATTGGTTACAACAACAAAGAAAAAAGAGAGTGGCTAAAATCAAATCTTCCTCGACTTAAGGAGAATATGTAACTAATATTGTCTTACGTACTAAAGATGAGAAAATCTGTTTGCGAGGATGTTTACTACTCCATTATATATTCATGCAATGTTTCATACTTTCCAACTAACTAATGATATATTAGTTGGTTGAAGAACATGTTTCGATTGAAATTAAAACCAATAGAATCGAGTCTATTTACCACAATGTCATAGAGCTAGAAAGAAGACTGATTGATTTGATTATTTTGACCAGAAAAGCCAGCTATACTTCTCATATGATATAATTGCTCTCTAAATAATTACATCTGCGTATCTTTGGATTCTTCTTCTTTCTTTATTGGCTTCATAAATAATAGAGCCGCGCCTAGAGATAAGCAAACTAAACTAGATTGATCTTGTAGTATGTTACAACTTACAATCAGCTTTATACATTCTAGTCTTTTTGTAACAATACATTATAGTTTCTACTTTGAGTATTTCATTTCATTTTTTCAAATCTCTTAGGTCATCCGCGGTGGATGGTATCTCAAAAAATTTCTTGTCAGATAAATAATGAACTAATTATAAATAGTTTGAAAGTGAAAAGAATTGGATGAAAACGTTTCTTGAATAAGAGATCCGATCCATATAACAACTCTTAAACAGATGTCTTTCCATTATTCATTCTAATTTTCTTTGTATATTAATTAAATTAAAATATATAATTTTATATCATTATAATATGTAAGAGAGATTATGATTCAACTCTTATTGATGATGATGTTCTAAGTACCTTTATCATAATATATGTATAGTCTCAACTCTAGTCAATGGTAAGTTTTGATGGGTTTTTAATCAATTAAAAAAAAAAAAATGTTTCAGAAGAAATTTTTGTAGAGTCATTGAAGAACCGTTTTAAACTTGTAAGTACACATGTCTATCTTTAATTGAAACATCTTTTTGTAGAATACAAAAATTAAATAAAAACTAAATCATTGTTAAATTTTCATCACTAAAAAATTAATTGGGTATTTACACTTTTGGAAATGCTCTAAACTGCTCCTCAGTGTAATCACTAAGTGTCCTGGAAAGAAATCAATACTATTAAAACTGCTTCTCAGTGTAATCAACTCTCAGTGATCACTCTATATCAATATATCAGTTGGTTAATTATTTACATGTCCTGTTCATAGCCGAGTTACCATGAAAAAGCTAGCACCAGTCACAACTCACAAGTACATGATAATGTCGCTACGATTGTTTTAAGAATAATTTGCCGACTACTACCTGCGTAATAATAATGTAGCGCCGGATAATTGAGAAAACAAGACAAAATTTCACAAATGCTCTTACTATTAAAACATAATTTTAAATGAAAATTTGATTAAGCGGTTAATGATCCACCGTGGAAGTTGTGAAATTATGGAACAAGACAGGTTTGGCTCACGTTCTCCAATTATGATCCCATTAAACCCTTTTAAAGATTCAGTCTGTAACACATTGAGGCGCACACACACACACAAAATCTCATCCGTGTGTTTGTTTATTACGTTCGCAACTCTCTGATTAGATTAATTGATTAATTAAGGAGTTAATACTCAAATCGTACGTCGTCGGTGTCCGAGACCTCCGTACGACGAAGCTTCATCTTTCATGTCGTTGATTCTTTTTCATGATTTATTTTCTGCCACCAGATTTTGTTTGTTTGTTAAATACTTGCTCTTATTACGCTCTTGATCGAGATATGTGCCCATGTCCTCTTCTGAAGCTGCACTTTTAAGAGGAAACGTGACCAACTCTCGCCTATTAAGCAAAAAAAAAAAAAAATCATCGCCTAGGTTTAATTAGGTAACTTTGTTAAAATGACTTATTAATACAAATAAATAAATAGAAATATTTCCCATAACAAAATTTGGTAACTAAAGAGTATATACATCGAGTTGTTGTTTTCTACAAACTTCTTTGATCAGTTGTTAAAAACATGAATTCACATTGCAATAATCAAATAGAGCCAGTCCTGAGATTTGAAAGACAAAACATGTTAAAATCACGATATATATATATATATATATATATATATATATATAATTTTTTGGAAAACTTCAAAATCTGTGGTAGAAAAGAGTGGCAAAGTTCACTTGAATATAGGTAGAAGAAACATATCGCTTTAATCTGATTTATGCAAGTTTATCATTTTCCTATTCAAAATTAAAAGTATTCTAAGTAATATATTGATGTGGTCCTGCGGTTTACTTGTCCCCTCTCTTGCTTAATCAGGTATGCTTAATTACTCGTTAATCTCCGACACCAACGTGTCTTCAGTTGTACTCTATATAGTACTTAAGCCCCGCAAGTTGCAGATATCTTAGTTAAGTGCATATTAACGTACGTACGGTTTGACTTTAATTAGTGTGAGAGCAGTCATTAGCAGAAAGTCTTAAAAGCAACGCAATAATTTAAGCAACATAAATGTTATGCTGCTATAAATAAGCATACTTAAAATGGTTCTTACATTAATTTGAGAGTGCTATTATAGTTTAAATCATTTGAATACTAATGATGTAAATGGAAATATCTATATAAGACCATCCTTAATGTACTCCCATATGTTTTCTTCTATAATAGAATTACCGCAAATGTAAATGTGTATTTTAATGTATTCATCTATTTTGTCTCTAAAAAGAATATTATCCTTTTTATTATTATAACAAGTATTTTTTATTTAAGAAAGTTAAAAACTAATCCTATTTACTTTTAATTTTTGCAGAATTTTCATACAATTATGACTTCAGTTAAAAAGTTTTATAAAATATTATTATGTAAAGAGAAGTAGTTTTTAAACTGCATTTCTCTATAAAAAAATATTTGTTTTACTTATAAGTACGAAATTTTAAAAGTTAAATGATCATTTTGAAAAAGAAAAATATAACTTTTTAATAGAAAAATGCTATTTTGCATATATTTTTAGGAGAAAATATGAATTTCTATTTTAAGAAAAGAAATAGAGATGGTTGAAGTGTATTTTCCTTTGGTCAAAAAGAGAGATATTTTCATTCATTATAGCATATAAAGGTAGAAATAATAATTCATGGATTAGAGATTGTCTAAGCGAATAACGTGTGAATTCTTGATAGTGTCTGCATAGCATTGTTTTGTCCTTCGAGACAGCTGTTCTTTTTTCAGAAGAAAAAATGGTTTCTTATACTCCATTTTGTTTAATGTTCATCTCGTGAAACCTATGAATATGATTGAATGTTAAAATAATAAAGTACACATATTTATATGACATTTAACGATTGATGGAAATGGGACTACACACAGCAGTAGGAAATATTAAAGTTGTGGCCATAGAAGAGATTCGAATGTCACTATAGAACCAGTAGATGAGACAGAATAAGATGCACATATCGTGCTGATAGAGATCAGATACAGAACTAAACAAACGATTTGAAAAATATAAAAAAAAAAAGTTGAATACGCCAATAGGGTGAAGTTTGGATCATAAGAAGTTAATAACTATATTACATAAAGTATAGTGTACAGTGCGCTTTTAATTTAAATAGATGGTACTTTTCAGTTTCCAAGTCTTTTGATCATTGTTTCGCATTATAAATTACGAGTTATCTATCTAATCCCAACACGCTCCTAGTTTCAAGATTTGGTATTACTCGATATAATATAAGAAAAAGCAAAAAAGTTCCTTGAAAATTTGTCACATAGCGTCAAAATATCTTCACCCGATCTATTTCGACATTTTTCTCTAACAGTTAATAAATTATTAAGATTACTAGTATATGAATCTCTACCAGATTTTCAGCTCAGAGATCTATTGAACTGCAGATAGTAAACAAAAATCACATGCATACACACTAGTGGTACACAATCTATATAATAATTAATTCTGCACTTTTGAGCAGAATCTAGTTTTTTTTTTACTTAATATAAGTTTAACCCTATCGGTTTCGTGTCTTAATTAGACACTAGCTGTACTTAAATGTAGAAAATACTTTTAATGTATTAATAAAGAATATATAATGTATCACTTTTTGTTATGTGTGAAAAACTGTACAATGATAAGTACAATTTTGTAAAACAGACGAAGTGTTTTTTTTACGGATAATGAAATTTGAATTAATCCAGTAAATTTGCAATAAACTCGAATTATGAAGATAACTTAGATAATACATAATGATTATACAAGGGTGGGTTAAGTTAATAAAAAGGGACAATTTAGTCATTTATTTATATGGTCAAGTACGCTTTGTTGTTACGTGAAGTGTTGGCTCCTATATAACCTTGTCTTCTCCAACTTGTTATTCACCATAAATCTCATTATCAAAAGAAAGAGAAAGAAGCAAGAGAGAGAGATGGGAAACAGCTTAAGGTGTTGTATAGCTTGTGTTCTTCCATGTGGAGCACTAGATTTGATCAGGATCGTTCATCTAAACGGCTACGTTGAAGAGATCACACGGTCAATAACAGCCGGGGAGATCCTCCAAGCAAACCCTAACCATGTCTTAAGCAAACCATGTTCTCAAGGAGTTGTCCGAAAAATCTTGATCTTGTCCCCTGAATCCGAGCTCAAGCGAGGAAGTATCTATTTTCTCATCCCGGAGTCTTCTTTGCCGGAGAAGAAAAGGAGGAGAAAAGACGGTCATAATCGTCAGAGAAAGACTCTCATCAACAATCCTAGTGATGACGCCGGAGACGTTAAAGAAGATGATGAATGTGCGAAGTTGTGTGAGAAGTACTTAGAAGAAGTTGTGTCATCGACGTCGAGGGGTAAAGAACACCGTCATCGCCGGCGACATAGCAGATCGGTGTCAGTATCCACGTGGAGGCCTCACCTTGATAGTATCTCTGAGGATCTTTACTAACTACTTTTCTCTTTTACCTCTCTTTATTTTTGTACTTTGAGGTGTTTTTTTTGTCCGGAAGCCGGATTTTTATTTCCAAGAGATAATTGTTTTTTTCTTTACTTTTGTTTTTGGGGAAATTTTCACAAAAAAATATAAAATGTGGATAAGATCTTTGTTAAAATGATGTTGTAATGTCGAATCACTAAGAATCGTTAATGAAATTATTAATCTGTCCAGTTCAAGAAAAAAATTTGTAAATGTTTTATGATTTATATTGGCTTGTACTAGTGTTGTGTTCGATCGTTTTTTTTATTTAAACTCAAAAAAATTATGTGTGATCGGATTGTAGACGGACAAAAGCATCAATGAAATGATTAATGATTAATGATAAAATGTGAGTTTAACGGAAAACAAACCACTTTGAATGATTAGACTGATTAATTATATAAGTTGGGTAGTTATAAGGAGTAATAGTTAATGCGCAGGTTTTCACATGCAGGTGGATCGATCGAAAAGAATTTGAAACTGAAATAGAAACCATTTTTTCTGAAATAAAAACCATTTGTTCCAAATGATACTATAAAAACATAGAGTTGAAAGGAAAACAACTTGTAATGTACACCATACATGGACAAGAAAGTGTATCAACAACTCACATGTAGGAGATAGAATATTTTTATAGGCTGTAAACATTAAATTACATTAAAATTGTATATTTATAATTTGAATATAAAGTTATTTATTGGCCAAAAAGGTTGGAGATGGCTACAACTACAAGTTAAGATATCTATAGAAAAATGTAATTCTGCAGTTAAAATAGCAGACACAAGTTTAAACTATTCTTCTTATTATTAAAACATTAAAAGAGAAATAACCAGTAAACAAAGCGAAAATGAAAGCTGGCGAGCCCATCTGAATCAGCTGCCTTCACATGGATTCCCTCTTCTATGCCCCATCTCCATTAGACACCCATCTTTCTTTTTCTTCTATTTTATTCCTGTCTCTATGGTCTACGATTTACAATTACTGTTTAATGTTTATGCAACTATGCATACATTACTAAGTTTGGTCCAAACACCCCATCTTCTCCATACGCCTCAGCCATTAATGTTTCCAATTTTATGTACATGATTTTTTTTTTAATATATCTAAATGTTTTGAATCCATCTCACAACGGTTTATTAACGAGTCTGTAGTTAATAGTCTCATTTCCAAAACAATCAGTAAACAAACACTACTGTAAATTTGCAGTACACACGAGAATAGTTAGACTAAACTTCAGGCCTTGATCAACACCACAAAGTCACAACCAAAGCTGCACAATGAAATAATCACACGTAAATTTTGATATTAGACTTAATTAACGTTAGAAGATTCAAATGAAACTCTTTACAAAAAAAAAAGATACAAATGAAACCGGTTAAGAAATGGAAGGTTAGTTGTTAATATATATCATGGTAAATCAAAAAACAATTTCTATAATCTTTTAATCCCAAATTCAAATAGTATGTGGAGAGATGTAATTTGAATCAGTTCCAAAATGAACTAATTGACCTTAAAACAACTGTGTTTTACAATATCGAGTTGCTTACTTAACAATCTATATTTTTATAACAAAAACACAAAGAAACAACACCATTCTAAAATAGAATAAATTAATAAAAATATTAATTAACATGGGCTTAGAGTCTTGGAGAAGTTTACTTTCGAGCCCAAAATATGCAGAAATCTTTAGTAGCCCTAAGAGAAGATCACGTTTCTAATTTACGTGGGCCGTCTAATTTGCTATTCATTTAACTTCTTACCGTTTATCGTAGAGTAAAACAGCACGCAGTGTTCAATATAAAATCACAAACGTTTCGGCGTCCGAAAAGGCATTTCGATGGCGTTTTGAGTCCTATCTCCTTTCTATCCTCTTTCTCCCCCTTTTCTTCTTCTTCTTCTTCTTCTCTGTTCGTTAAACCCTACGAGAGCTTCGCTTCTTCTCTCTAGAACTGCTCAAGATCTTTCCCAGTAGAGGGAAACCATGAATCCCACAGCAATCAACGCTCCTCCAATCTCTCCTTCCCCTCGGTCTCTTTTACTCTGTCACTACCTCACTCCTTTACCTCTCCGTTTATCGAAGACTCACTGTCCAGCTCGCCGTCGTTACCGAGCTTCGTTCCCTCGCTGCGCAGCTACTACTTCCTCCGAACAACCGCTAGTATCTAACAAGAAGGAGCTCACGGGACTGCAACCGATTGTAGAGAAAATGACGCCGCCGGTGAGGCTAGCGACTTCTGCTGTTGTTCTGGCGGCGTCGTTAGCTACTGGTTATGGGCTTGGGCTTAGGTTAGTGGGCTCCAGGAATATTGCCTTGGGTGGAGCTGCTGTAGCTGGTGCCGCAGGTGGAGCTGTCGTATATGCGATGAACTCCGCCGTGCCAGAGGTGGCTGCCATCGGTTTGCATAATTATGTTGCGGAGTTCGAAGATCCTGCCTCTGTGACGAAAGAGGATATAGAAAAGATTGCATCTAGGTTAGTGTGGTTACTTGTTAATTTTGAAGATTCTGCTTCTGTGATGAAAGGATCAAACTTTCTGTGATGAAAGGACCAAACTTTGTGTGATGAAAGGACCAAACTTTCTGTTATGAAAGGACCTAACTTTCTGGGATTTAGACACATTGATTGTGCGTATGTGTTGCAGGTATGGTGTCAGCAAAGGAGATGAGGCATTCCAGGCTGAGATATGTGATATATATTGCCGGTGAGTCGAACTCAGGGTATTATTGTCTTCCGCTTTTGCTTTAGTGTGGAGAGTTCTTTAGTTAATTTTTGCATCTTTGATTAGGTACGTTACTTCCGTGCTTCCAGCTGAAGGAGAGTCTCTTAAAGGAGATGAAGTGGAGAAGATAGTCAAATTCAAAAGTGCTCTGGGAATAGACGACCCTGATGCAGCCTCCATGCACATGGAGGTGTTTTTCTAGTTGCTTCTTCTTTGTTTGAATTAGCCTTTTTTGCAGTTGATTCAGAAGGATTACTCACTAATTCCTTGGTTTTGTTTAGATTGGCCGGAGGATTTTTAGGCAAAGGCTTGAGACTGGGGAGCGTGAAGGTGATGCAGAACAGCGTCGGGTGAGTCGCTAGTTCCTAGTGCACTTATTTTGATTGTAGCTTGGTTTCAGAAAGAGAGCACAAGTGTGATGACGAGCTGTATGCTCCCAGTGCAGGCATTTATGAGGCTTGTATATGTTTCAGCTCTTGTGTTTGGAGACGCTGCCTCCTTCCTTTTACCTTGGAAGCGAGTGCTGAAGGTCACAGATGCTCAGGTCGGCATTCCATTTTTTTCAAACCTATGATTTGTGCAATAATTTTTTTTTTTTGTTTTTGCTTTTTGTAAGATGCATATTGGCAACTTGTTAATCTGAAGTTCTCTGCTAATGTGTTAATCTTGTGTATAGGTTGAGATTGCTATTCGTGAAAATGCAAAGCAGCTGTATGCCGAAAGGTTGAAATTAGTTGGTAGAGGTAATGTTATTCATGTTTTTCATTTTAAAATAGAAATTAATGTTACACTTGTAAAATGGAGGAAGTTGCTTGAGCTGGTTATATCATCTACTTTGTCACTTCTTGTATATAGAGATTTGTACTGTTCATCTCTCAGCAAGATGTCTTAATGCTCCGCGTGGAACTATAATGATGCAATAGATACATCTCATTTGACATTGATAACAAATACTTCTTAGCCTTATCTTCAGCTTTATGCATGGAAGCTTACATTGTTATGCTTGTTAACATGTTCTTGCAGATATTAACGTAGAAAACCTTGTGGACCTTAGAAAAGCACAACTATCATTCAAGCTTTCTGATGAGGTACTCTATTTTCTTGTAACATTGACTTCCTCTTGCCACTTGTTATCATTCTTCTGACAGTTTCTTGTCCCTTTCAGCTTGCTGAAGAGCTGTTTAGAGAACATACAAGAACAGTAGCCATAGAGAACATTACATCTGCACTTGGCGTACTAAAATCCCGCACACGAGCAGTGTAAGGCATTGTATTTTATTAATTACTGAATAATGAATAAAATGATTTTTTTATGGAAAATTTATTAGATATTCGAACGTTGAATGTGGTCGGGCTGAAAAAGTACTTCTTTTATTAATTACTGAACCATGCATATTAATGGTTTTATCCAGGAAGAGTATGGCACTTGTTGTGGAAGAGCTTGAAAAAGTACTGGAGTTCAACAACCTGCTAGTTTCTTTGAAAAGTCATTCAGAGGCAGATCAATTTGCACGGGGTGTTGGCCCTATATCTTTAATAGGTAAACATGCTTTTGATGGTCTCTTTTCTGATTAGTAACTATAGGCTCTTAGCATTGGATCTCTGTGGCGTAGGTGGTGAGTCTGATTTTGAGAGGAGGATGGATGATTTAAAGCTACTTTATAGAGCATATGTTACAGATGCTTTATCGAGTGGGCGCATTGAAGAAAACAAGGTAAGCTGTTTAATATATAGTAAAGTGGGTACGTTATAGAGCATGTGTTTTAGACTGTTTTTCTCTATCTCCGTCCCATGCGGTGTCATTTCTGATCATCTTTCTGCTGAATGGTAGCTTGTGGCAATGAGCCAACTGAGAAACATTCTCGGACTGGGAACACGGGAGGCTGAAGCTATTAGTGATGATGTCACGTCCAAGGCATACCGTAAAAGACTTGCTAACGCCTTTTCGAGTGGTGACCTTGAAGCACAAGACAGTAAAGCAAAATACCTTCAAAGGCTATGTGAAGAGCTGCACTTTGATGCACAGAAGGCAAGCGCAATCCATGAAGGTATATTGGGACCACCTGACCTTATGTTGTTGCGTTATATAGTTTGACTTACCACCATATCGCCCAAAGATACGATGAATGGATCCATGGAAAACTAGAATCTTATCAATTTGGTTGATGGCTTGTGAACCTGGTGCCTTACCTTGCAAACTAGCTTCAGTTGTTGTGGATTTGGTTCTTAACAGACTTCCATGCTGTTATCTAACAGTTTTGATGTCTATTGAAGTCTTTTCTTCCTAGTCATCTGATAATCACCTGCTCTTCTTCAGAAATCTATAGGCAGAAGCTTCAGCAATGTGTTACTGATGGAGAGCTGAGCGATGACAATGTCGCTGCTTTGTTAAGGTTAAGAGTCATGCTCTGTATTCCTCAGCAAACTATTGAGGCAGCTCATGCGGAAATCTGTGGAAGCATATTTGAAAAGGTAATCCAGCTTATTAGTCCCCTTCTATGTCCCAGTTTGTTCCCATGATCTTTCGTTTTAGTACTGCAGTTTTAACGCTGTCTTTTAGAAACTCTCATGTTAATAGTACATATTGCCTGTTTTCAATCCGTTTCCATTAACTTCATTTTGACCACATTTGAATACATATACTTATTCGCTACATCTTTTGCAGGTTGTCAGAGAAGCAATTTCTTCTGGAGTGGATGGTTATGATGCTGAAACTCGCAAATCAGTTAGAAAGGCTGCTCATGGTCTTCGGTTATCTAGAGAGACTGCCATGTCTATTGCTAGCAAGGCTGTGAGTATCATCACACTCTTTACTTTTCCCATGTTTGGTATTAAGATTTAGTTTCTCTGATAAAAAAAGAACACCTTCATTGATGCAGGTCCGTAGGGTTTTCACAAACTATATCAGACGAGCAAGAGCGGCAGAGAACCGCACAGAGTCAGCAAAGGAGCTCAAGAAGATGATTGCTTTCAACACATTAGTTGTGACTGAAATGTTGGCTGACATTAAGGGCGAATCTTCTGATAAAGAACCTGAGGAGCCTGTTCAAGAGAAAGAAGAAGAAGATGGTGAAGATGAAGAATGGGGATCCCTTGAATCGCTCAGAAAAACAAGACCTGACAAAGAACTCGCTGAGAAGATGGGAAAGCCTGGCCAGACTGAGATAACTCTTAGAGATGACCTTCCCGACAGGGACAGGATCGATCTCTACAAAACGTACTTGCTCTACTGTCTAACCGGAGAGGTGACAAGAATCCCGTTCGGCGCCCAGATCACAACAAAGAGAGACGACTCAGAGTACTTGCTTCTGAATCAGCTTGGTGGGATCCTTGGTTTGACATCGAAAGAGATAGTCAACATTCACGTAGGTTTAGCCGAGCAGGCTTTCAGGCAACAAGCTGAAGTGATTTTAGCTGATGGGCAGTTGACAAAGGCAAGAGTAGAGCAGTTAGACGAGTTGCAGAAACAAGTTGGGTTGCCTCAGCCACAAGCGGAGAAGGTTATAAAGAACATAACAACGACAAAAATGGCAAACGCGATAGAAACTGCTGTCAACCAAGGAAGACTGAACATAAAGCAGATACGGGAGCTCAAGGAGGCAAACGTGAGTCTGGACAGCATGATCGCTGTGAGTCTGAGAGAGAAACTATTCAAGAAGACAGTGAATGAAATATTCTCATCAGGAACAGGTGAGTTCGATGAAACTGAAGTCTACGAGACAATCCCATCTGATCTCAGTATTGATGTGGAAAAGGCCAAAGGCGTTGTCCATGACCTTGCTCGGAGTAGACTATCGAACTCGCTGATCCAAGCCGTGGCATTACTCAGGCAGAGAAACGCTAAAGGAGTGGTATGCAAATCCTCTTCTTTTTTTTTTCTCTCTTACACTCAAGTCAAGATTGTGTCGTGTCTGATTAGGTGCATGGTTTTTTTAATTGTTTTAGGTCTCGTCACTGAATGATTTGCTTGCATGCGACAAAGCTGTACCGGCTGAGCCGCTGTCGTGGGAGGTCGCGGAGGAGTTATCCGATCTATATAGTATTTACTCAAAGAGTGATCCCAAACCGGCACCAGAAAAGGTATCGAGGCTACAATATCTGCTGGGAATAGATGATTCAACTGCAACTGCCCTCCGTGAGATGGAAGATGGGGCATTTTCTTCTGCTGCAGAAGAAGGCAACTTCGTTTTCTGAGTCTATGGATAAACTGGCCTTAGTTGAATGTTATGGTTGAGAGAGGAAACATCAATGCTTAAATATCAAAACTTAGCAAAGCCTGTGAAAATTTTGTATCGGAACCAAACTTGATTTTATTGGAATAATTTGAAAATCTACGAACGAGAAGAGAACTATGTGTGATTCACTAAAGTGATAGCAGAACACTGAAGCGTGTAAAGAAAGCAACCATATAATGCCCTAAATATTCAATCGATTAAATTCTATTTGTGTGCTGTAGCGCTCAAAATCTATGAGACTTTATGAATCTCAATGCCTTGTTTCCGCACCCAAAAAAAACGCAGATGGAATCAGCCAACGTGTGGAGCAGCTCCATAGCAGACTTTTGCACATGGTGGTGTCACGTGATGGTCAAAGACCGCCAAACGAGAGAATGATCAATACACTGAATTTAAAAAAATAAAGGATTTTGCCCAAAAAACTATTAATAAAAGATTTGACCGTAAGTAAAAGGTATTGTTTATTTTATTATGGTGTCACATGACTGCACTAAAGTGTAGCAATACTACCGAACATGTATAGATCTGATCTTACTATATACTAGCATGTAATGTGATTCAGTAGCACTTAAATTGTGTTGAATTTAATTTAACTATGCTAAGGGTCGATTACTCTGGTTATTTTTATGGTTTTGCTGTAAATATTATAGTGTAAAAAAAAATTATAGTGAAGAAAAGTAGTTTTCCACAGATTTCAAAATCTGAAATGAAGAGTATGTTGAGAATTTGAAATGACAACAAGATAAACTGAGCATAGATTCTATATATGTATAGAGTGCACTTATATCTTTATTATATAAGTAGTTTAGATAAATCAAAGATCAGAGCTTAATGGAAGCATATGCTTATGACTGATTCAGTAAACTGATTCATGGAGATGAAATGAATCTGAGGACAATTAGTTTCAGAAAATTATTCCCGAGATTACAAAAAGAGAGTAGAAAATCAACAGATTTGGAGAGGTTATTAAAAAAAAAACTGAATTATTTGACATCTCTTAAAAACATCTTGATAATGGAACCGTAGCATCCTGAAGACTTAGCATTATAATGTCTAGTTCCGTACAACATTGATCTTCGGCTGTTCCTTCCGTACGAATCAGATGTCCTGAGCGGAGATGATGGCACAGAAGATGTTGAAGACGAGGATGATGAAGACGAAGCAGCCGGAGACGAAGGAAGACTACGATTCTTGTTGACCAAGGAACCAGAATGAACGTTGGCTCTTTTAGGTTTTGTAGAGGAAGAAGGAGAAGCGTTGAAGTAAGAAGGAGGAGGTGTGAGTGGAGCTGAAACAGGAGAATTGAAATGGGAATCAGAACCTGAAGATCGTTTGAAGAGTCTTATTGGAGTTCCGGGCTGAGATTCCCATTTGAAGGGAACCGCAGCTGATGATCCGCCGTAATAGTCGCCATCAACGACCACAGAAAGAAGCTTGGCCGTGGAGACCCTAGAACGATCCAGTTGAGGCATTGGACAGTTTCTGACGAACTGACTTGTCTGTTTCTGGTTTGCTCAACTATAAGAGAATGAAAAGACAAGAGACTTGACTTTTTGTTCTTTACTTTATTAAGCCAAGAAGATGTAGATTCAGATTCAAAAGTTTTTAAAATTCTTTACGGTCCTATTTTTATAATATAGATAGTTTTTGAATGAGAAATGACTAGTTGTTAAAATATTGCACTCCCTTTGAAATTTGCTATATGTACAATATTTATATGTGTAGCCCACCTACTCATGGATGTTGTGTCTACTATTAGAAACGTGATAGTATCAACTCTAAGAGAAACGACGAATGAGCAGAATGATTAGAGAAGTTGTCTACATTAGTTTTTCGCACTAGAATTGGATACTCCTCTCTGATCCGCTTCCAGTTTGCACCAATACCTAAATCACAAAAGAGTACATCAATCAAATCAATAGTAATGCCTGAAAGATGTTCATCTAAGAGAGCTTTCAGGTTTCCAAGTACTTTCAGCGTTTCTGCAGTCAATGAACTTTCCTCCTCCATAGCTCCCAAACCGAGTATGCAAGAGATGAATTCAAACAAGATAAAGCTCAAAATGAGTTTTCCACCAAGTGCAGCAAGCCGGTCACAGCCAAAGTGATATAAATTTGCTTTACAAACTTAGTGAATACGTGTGACTGGGGTGGTTCCATCATACTAGCTATTTAAATACATGAAGAGCTAAAAGGGCTAAGACAATATAGCATAGATCAACTGATGAAACAATAAACTTTTGAAATTTTGTTAAACCTCATAAATGTGTGCGTGTGGCTCTTCGCTCCATCAAGCTAGGCTTATTTGTTGAAGAAGGATAAGCAAGATCATGTTCTTGTTCTGTAACCCACATAACGTTTTAAGTTTGAACAAAGTTAGTAAAGCTGATCTCGAGAAACAAGGCCAATGCATCAGAGACATTGTAACAAAGTTAGTAAACCTGAGATTAAACAAAGGCTCATAGACCTTTCCATAGAGTTTTGCTTCAACCGTTGGCTTTGTCTCTCCGTAAAAACATCCATCAGAGTCTCAAAAGACTTTGCGTCATTATGGGCCGCTCATAATCTTCGACAGCTACTCAAAGGTTCACGAGTAACCAAAAACAACAAATAACCTTATCGCATAAAGGCATAATCTTTCGGAGCCAAATCGATCTCGTTGCTTCTTTTGCGTCTCTCTACCTTAAGAAAGATACTTCGCTGTGCACTCCACAGTACACTTCCTTCACTGATGCAAAATCTCTACATAGATTATACGACAACCGCTCGAGATTCTTCTCCTCAATCTCGATGAGAAGAACCTCTTCGAGAATAGCTTCCTTCCACTGCGATAGTGCCATCGTTGCCAACTCAACCACACAATGCTAGGGTTTTCCAGAGATATCCGCACTCTATCGCTCGTCGATTCATTGCCTCGATTTGGATTGTACAGTAAAAGTCAGTTAGGTTTGTAACACTTCCATTATTCAATTTTCAATTCACTTTCCGGAGGTTCGAATTCAGAGTTGAAGGAGAAGAAGACGAAGCGTGGAAGTATCATCAAAAAAACGACAACGCTAGCATGAAACGGCGAACATGTCGTATCTCTACGGAGATAACGGCACGTTACAGTTTTGATATTGCGTTTTCAGTGAATCTAATTTTGTTTTTAATAAAATAAATAAATAAATAATTCAGAAGAAGGCAATTGCGGCGGAATCGGATTCAAAAGACCTAAGAAGGAGATACTCTTGCAGCAGCAGCAGCACAGCTTCTTCTTCAGGAGTCGCTATCTTCTCAGAGCGAGAACAATGTCTGTGACTAAAGCCGTTTCGAGCTTGGACAATGTGGTGGTGAAGTCACCCAACGATCGGAGGTTGTACAGAGTGATTGAATTGGAGAACGGTTTGTCTGCTCTGCTTATTCACGATCCAGATATTTATCTCGACGGCTCTGCGGCCGATGGACATAACACTGACGGAGATCAAATGGATGAAGATGATGACGACGGAGACGAAGAAGAAGAAGAAGATGACGATGAAGAAATGGAAGGAGATGAGGATGAGGATGAGGATGAAGTGAAAGGCAAAGGGGATCATCAGACCAAAAAGGTCTTCTATATCACCTGCCTTTTTTACGCTTCCTCAAATTTTATTTTGAACTTGTAGTGTGCACTTTTAGGCAGCTGCAGCTATGTGTGTTTCAATGGGCAGCTTCTTGGATCCTCCCGAGGCGCAAGGCCTTGCTCACTTTCTTGGTACTTTCATCTTTCTATGAGTTTTGAATGCACTTCCTTTGTTTTTTTGGTGTGGATTCGTTCTCATGTTAATGTTTTGTGCAGAACACATGCTTTTTATGGGTAGCACTGAGTTTCCCGATGAGAATGAAGTAAGCAATGCATTATACTTTTATGTTTGCAATGGTTTTTCACTATTTATAGATTCGTATTAATGAAGTGAAGTATTCTGTAACTTCGAACTGTTTTATCTTTGAATTGAGAAACTAACTGAATTAGCATGATTAGATATGGCTGAGATGTTTATTTAGAGCTTGGAGAATGGATGATGATTACATCTTTTCAAACGGACTTTGTTTTGTTAGAATGATGTATCTTTGAATTTCGTCTGGGTTTGACTTTGTTTTTGCTTGTAGTATGATAGTTACTTGTCTAAGCATGGAGGATCCTCTAACGCATACACCGAAATGGAGCATACGTGCTATCACTTTGAAGTCAAGAGAGAATTCCTTCAAGGTGCCCTAAAAAGGTACAAATTTGGACACCTCACTTATCTTTTTAAATGTCAACTGCTGTAAATTTACCAAGGCTGGCGAATATATGTGTTGGTATGCATGCCTATTTTATGATGATACAGTAAAGGAAGATGCATACTTCTATACATCTTTCTTGATCCTTAAACGTAAATTGCCTCCCTAGTGTGTCACCTGCTTTTTACCTAAATCATTTGTTGCAGAAATTTTTCGTGTTGTTCTTTGGATTCCAAAGCTGGAACACTTATTTGACCTTAGTTTGTTCCTTCATTATTAGGTTCTCTCAGTTTTTTGTTGCACCGCTAATGAAGACTGAAGCTATGGAACGAGAAGTCCTTGCTGTTGATTCAGGTATGCCTGTTAATCTTGCCCTTATTCCCTTCGTTAGAAATTATCGAAAGATTCAACTTCAATCAACATTCAGATAGACTAACCTCTTATATTTTTAAATGTGTCTTACTAACGAGATCCAAATTTGTAGAATTTAACCAGGCCCTCCAAAATGATGCATGTCGTCTGCAACAACTTCAGTGCCATACGTCTATAAAGGGTCATCCTTTAAATAGATTCGCATGGGGTAAGGGTATCTCGGTGTACCTTTGTTGCCGCACTTTAGTTGTTCATGAAACAAGTTAAAGTTAATCTGTTTTTCGTGTGCGCTGTAAGGTAACAAGAAGAGCTTGAGTGGTGCAATGGAAAATGGGGTTGATCTACGGGAATGCATCGTGAAATTATACAAGGAATATTACCACGGTGGATTGATGAAACTCGTTGTCATTGGAGGAGGTAAAATTTTCTAGGTTTATGATGTGTTCCGCTCTAATTCTTGGAAAACGTTTTTGTATTCATATTGGCTTTTGCTGCTGTCTGAGTTTATTGTAACTGTATGGGTTACCTATTAAATCTTGCAGAACCTCTCGATTTGCTTGAAAGTTGGGTTGTAGAACTATTTGGCGATGTCAAAAACGGATCCAAAATTAGGCCAATTCTGGAGGCAAAAGGTCCTGTTTGGGAAGGCGGTAAACTATATCGCCTAGAAGCGGTCAAAGATGTTCATACTCTTGATTTGACATGGACTCTCCCTCCTCTTCGCCATGCCTATGTGAAGAAGCCGGAGGACTATCTAGCACATTTATTAGGACACGGTGAGAAATACATCCATTTTTTATGGTTTATATCTAGTTTTCTTATAGCGTTCTTGTGCATGCACTCATGTAAACTGCCTATCTTTTCTAGAGGGTAGAGGAAGTCTTCATTCATTCCTCAAAGTTAAGGGCTGGATAACCTCTCTGTCTGCTGGTGTTGGGGATGATGGAATAAACCGCTCGTCACTGGCCTATGTTTTTGGAATGTCCATACATCTCACTGACTCTGGTTTAGAGAAGGTAAATTAATATATAAATTAACATATTTTTACTAAGGTTAACGCAGATGTTCGTTTTCAATTGTATATAGCTTCCATATACTGTCGTTCTTCTCCTTTTTTGTACTTTTGTTATGTTACTCATTTTCAGTTGATCTTATGGCAACTTCTGTTTACAGATTTATGACATCATTGGCTACATCTATCAATATCTAAAGTTATTGCGTGATGCGTCACCACAAGAATGGATATTCAAGGAACTCCAAGATATTGGGAACATGGACTTTAGATATGCTGAGGAGCAGGCTGCAGATGATTATGCTGCTGAGCTCTCAGGTTTGTACTTGTATTGTCATTCATCTAGTTCTTCTAAGGCGTTTTTAGTGGTTATGTTGGCATGTAAAGCCTAAAATATTTTCAGGATTCATTATGCACTGAGGTATAATAACCACTGAAAGTGTTATTGTACAGGGAATATGCTTGCTTATACAGTAGAGCACGTTATTTATGGTGATTATGTATACCAGACATGGGATCCAAAAATGATAGAAGATCTCATGGGTTTCTTCACACCAAAAAACATGAGGATTGATGTTGTTTCGAAGTCAGTCAAGTCAGAAGGTACATTCTAGATTTGTTGAGAATGGATTTTTTGGATTGTATATTAATGTTCATCTTTCTTTTGAAACTTCCTTGTTTCAGAGTTCCAAACTGAGCCTTGGTTCGGTTCTCGTTACGTAGAAGAAGATGTTCCATTGACTTTGATGGAAACATGGAACAATCCTTCAGAAGTAGATACTTCTTTGCATCTTCCTTCAAAAAACCAGTTCATCCCTTGTGATTTTTCCATCCGGGCCATTAATTCGGATGCGGATCCCAAAAGCCAGTCTCCCCCTAAATGTTTAATTGATGAACCGTTAATGAAGTTCTGGTACAAGCTTGACGAAACATTTAAGGTTCCCCGTGCAAATACGTACTTCCGCATAAATTTGAAGGGGGCATATGAAAGTGTGAAGAACTGCCTTATGACGGAACTATTTATCAACCTTCTGAAAGATGAGCTAAATGAGATCATATACCAGGCAAGTAATCTACCTTTTAGGAAGATTGTTTTAGATGTTTTGTTTATGTATTGACACCAATATCTGTTTTTTTTTTTGCAGGCCAGTATAGCAAAACTTGAAACTTCTTTATCCATGTATGGTGATAAACTAGAGCTTAAAGTGTACGGATTTAATGAAAAAATTCCAGCTCTATTATCAAAAATCTTAGCCCTAGCCAAATCCTTCATGCCAAACCTGGACCGATTTAAGGTATGTGAAATTTTGAATGTTTAAATTGTCGTACTCTTTATTCTCATTCATTATTGAACTTTGATTTTTTGTGTCAAATTCTTTTCCTCATCGGTGACTACCTTCTCTGTCTAACATTGCAGGTTATCAAAGAAAACATGGAGAGAGGGTTTAGAAATACTAATATGAAGCCTTTGAACCATTCCACATACTTGCGACTGCAACTCTTGAGTAAACGAATCTATGACAGCGACGAGAAGTTGTCTGTACTAAATGATTTGTCTCTCAACGATCTCAAGAACTTTATTCCTGAAGTCCGCTCTCAGGTAACGTTGTGCATCAACCACAGATAACATAATTTCTCTTTTACTTAAATACTTGCCTTTGCGATTGTTCTCTGGTTTCGTTAAATCGTGCAACTGATAGGTAAAACTTTTGTTACGTTTGCAGATATTTATTGAGGCTCTGTGTCATGGCAATTTGTCGGAAGACGAAACAGTCAACATATCAAGCATATTCAAAAGCAGTCTGACAGTTGAACCGCTCCCAGTGAAATGTAGACATCGAGAGCAGATAACGTGCTTCCCTCTGAGTGCCAAACTTGTAAGAGATGTCACTGTGAAGAACAAATCCGAAACAAACTCAGTAGTCGAGGTAAAAAGACAAATGCCTGTTCTTGTGATGCGAGTGAGCCAAGTAGAAGCTATAGTAGAGGATTATAGTCATGGCTACGAATTTGAACATGAATCCTGTTTTGCAGCTTTATTATCAAATCGAGCCTGAAGAAGCTCAGTCAACAAGAATGAAAGCTATGCTGGATCTCTTTCATGAAATCATAGGAGAGCCGTTGTTCAATCAGTTGAGGTTAGTCATCACATGTTTCTCTAGTTTGTTTTATAGATCAAACCGTATTTGTGTGTATTGTCATATATATAATAATATTTTGGTTACAGGACAAAGGAGCAGCTTGGTTATGTTGTCGAGTGTGGCCCTCGCTTAACTTATCGTGTCCACGGTTTCTGTTTCTGTGTTCAATCTTCCAAGTATGGTCCAATTCATTTGCTCGCGAGAGTCGACAATTTCATAGAAGACATTGAAGCTCTGCTGGTAAGTGTGTAATAAAAAAGAAGGATATTAAGCTACTATGAATCCTTTTCCCATCTCATTCCACAAATGTTTAATTGCAGGAACAACTGGATGAAGAATCCTTTGAAGATTATCGAAGTGGTATGATTGCAAGATTGCTGGAAAAGGATCCATCTCTCTTGTCTGAGACAAATGAGTTATGGAGTCAGATTGTTGACAAAAGGTAAGGATCTCAAGGGTTTAAAGTATGAGATCTCAAGTGTGTTTCTTCATTGTGGCTGACAAAAATGGAGTTAACTCTCTCTCTCTCTCTCTCTCACTCTCACTCACACAGGTACATGTTTGATTTCTCACACAAAGAAGCAGAAGAACTAAGAAGCATAGAGAAGAAAGATGTGATCAAGTGGTACAAAACATATTTCAGAGAATCATCGCCAAAATGTCGTAGGCTTGCGGTTAGGGTGTGGGGATGCAACACCAATATGAAAGAAACTCACACTGATCCCAAGTCGGTGCAGGTCATTGCAGACGCTGTGGCTTTCAAGTCAACTTCTAAATTTTATCCAAGCCTCTGTTAGTTAGTGAGAAACAACAATTATACTCTAGTTTTCAATTCTTCTTTGATATTTTCTTTTTCTTTTTCTTTTTCTTTCATCCAACTCAATTTTTGTTATACTTTAGGCAAAAAACACCAAAATGTCGCTTTTGTTATATGATTACTTGGGATATTTATTTTAAATTATGTCTTGTCGGTTAGTTGAGGTAGAGATCTATATAAGCGTGTTCCAGCTAGTGACCTTTTTTTTAATAAATCAGATTTAGTAGGTTTTAGTCAAATGATTGATTAATATTTGTATATTAAAAGTTTTGAATTATTTTTTAAAACTATTAATATTATTCATTATATATTTTATTTTAAAATTTCGAACTTTACTATAATACGAATAAATGGTGTTACTATTCATAAGATAACTTATTAGTATGATATAAGTAGAATTGTCGATGATATAATAATTTTATAATAAATACGAGTGGTGAGTTTTTTTATTACTAGGTTTCATCCCGCGGTAAATTGCTTGTGGGGCCAATACAAATATCAATCGAAAACTAATTTCTCTCTCTCTCACTATTTTCCTCTGTACGGTGGTGAGTGAGTGCAGACCATCATCGAATTGCAGAAATAGGATTCTCTCTTTTATACAAAAAAAGAAAGAATCTGAATCTCTTCTCCTCCGTCGAAGTTTGAATCATCTCTCCTTCTCCTCGTGAGTATTCTCTCCCTCCCTCCCTCCTTAATATATTCTCCTTCTTTCCTTTCGCGTCTCCTCAATATCCATTCCAACTAATTTTCTCATCTCTCTCTTTCTCTCACAACGGCAGATCTAGGGTTTATGGCTTCTCCCTTTTCTATAACTTCTTCTTTCTCCAACTTCTGTTTGAAAATTTATCTAACGACTTTCTATTCCGTTATTTTTTTACTGCAGTTGAGCTTCCCCCAGCTTCGATTCCTCTCGCATTTACGTATGAGGTTTGTTTTCTCCAGATCGATCTTGTTTCCGTTACGTTTTTTATATCTGTGATTCGGAAACCGATGTGAAATGTTGTGGTGGATAGATAGATCGTGACTGAAGCGAGAGAAATAATAATAAAAAAATTAGGAGAGCGAAGATGAGCGAGGGCCAGAAGTTCCAGCTGGGAACCATCGGCGCTTTGAGTTTGTCCGTTGTGTCGTCTGTGTCGATCGTGATCTGTAACAAGGCGCTTATTAGCACCCTTGGCTTCACCTTCGGTAACCTCTCTTTCCTCCCTCTGTTAAGTACTGCTGCGGAGACTATTTCCTCTGGATCTATACGTATGCTTGAGTTGAAGGATAGGTTATAGATTATTTCCATTGGATCTATAGCTATGCTTGTATGCTAAGGTTTACTCTTACCGTATGTGTTGAAGAATAGGTTAGAGATCATACACGGGAAATTCTTATGTAGTATTACACTGAGAAGGACGTTGATACACTTTTTTTGAAGCCTGCATCAGCTTATATCTCATCATATGCTATTTGATCTCATAGGCTATCTTGTTATTTTTCTACGTACAGCGACTACTTTGACTAGTTGGCATCTTCTGGTCACGTTTTGTTCCCTCCATGTGGCATTATGGATGAAGATGTTTGAACACAAGCCTTTTGATCCACGAGCTGTGATGGGATTTGGGATATTGAATGGGATCTCCATAGGACTATTGAACCTCAGCCTTGGCTTTAATTCCGTTGGTTTTTACCAGGTAATAGCTTGCTTTGTTTTTCCAGTTGTGCTAACATGATGATTTCCTTTTAACATGTGTGTTTCAACCCATCTCCTCCTCTGTATTAGATGACGAAACTAGCAATCATTCCCTGTACCGTTCTCTTGGAGACCCTCTTCTTCAGGAAAAGTTTCAGGTTCGCATCTTACTTACTATACCTTTCTACTACAGTTGAATGATTATTAATCTCTATCTATTCCCATGGTAATGCATTTGTTTGTAGTTCACTAACAAACTTCTAATGTGATGTTCTGTAACATATGAGCAACTTGGTTAAGGTACTAGTTAATGACACGTTTCTTTTTTCTTTCTTTTTTGCTTGCAGTCGAAAAATTCAGTTTTCATTAACCATCCTTCTCCTTGGTGTTGGAATTGCAACCGTCACAGATCTTCAGCTTAATATGCTGGGTTCTGTCTTGTCGCTTCTTGCTGTTATCACAACTTGCGTTGCTCAAATTGTATCCTATACCTAGCCCTTCTTTTTCCAATTGCTTAATCCTTTCTACCTTTCTTTATATTCGATGGTGGTGTTCTCTTAACCAACTGTACACAGATGACAAATACCATCCAGAAGAAGTTCAAAGTTTCATCCACGCAACTTCTTTATCAGTCTTGCCCTTATCAAGCAATTACACTTTTCGTCACTGGTCCATTTTTGGATGGACTCCTAACCAATCAGAACGTGTTTGCTTTCAAGTACACTTCTCAAGTTGTGGTAAGTTTCAGTATGCGAGGGATTCTACCCAACCTAATTACTGGTCTTCTTGCTTCCATGTACATATATTTACTGGTGCTTCTTTGTTTGCTGCAGTTCTTCATTGTTCTGTCCTGCCTCATTTCAGTCTCGGTAAACTTCAGCACTTTTCTAGTGATTGGAAAAACGTCTCCGGTCACGTATCAGGTGCTGGGACATCTGAAGACATGCCTGGTTCTAGCATTTGGCTATGTGTTGCTGAAGGACCCATTCAACTGGCGCAACATTCTCGGTATTATGGTGGCGGTGATTGGAATGGTTGTGTATTCCTATTTCTGCTCGGTTGAGACTCAGCAGAAGGCAAGTGAAACATCAACTCAGTTGCCTCAGGTATATTTCCTCTAATCTCTCGTTCGAAACCATCTTCTCCTTAAGAAAAAGGCTTCAGTCTAATTTGCTAAATCAATGGTACAATAAAAGAGAGAATTAGAGGGGCAAAGACTGCTGCTAACAGAATAAACAACAGAATCTTAGGCATTGTTTTGGTTGGTTAAGGTCTATGCTGAATTTGTGTGATTGTTATAATTGGTGTCCGAGTAAAGAAGGGAAAACAAAACTAATGTTACTTTGGGTTTGGCAGATGAAAGAGAGCGAGAAGGATCCACTAATAGCAGTTGAAAATGGAAGCGGAGTGTTATCAGACAGTGGTGGGGGTGGTGTGCAAAAGACGGCAGCTCCTGTATGGAACTCAAATAAAGATTTTCAAGCCTAAAAGCTGAACATCGTTATATTTTTTTATATATGTCAACTCTCTTTTGTATCAGCTTTGTCAGAGAGAGAACAAAAAGAAAACTTGTTTAATTCCTCTCTTTTGTTTGTTTGTTTGTTCTCTTTTACAATCGCATAGCAGAGAATTAGGGGAGACTGAAAGAAAACAACAGCTTTCCACACCGTAAGGGAAAGGGAAGAAAGCAAAGGGAACAGAACACAACTCTGGTGATCCAGCTTTATTATACAGAGCAGTTTTTAAATTTTTCATATTTGGAATTAGTGATACAACTTTATTCCATAGTTGTAGCTATATTAATCATTACCCGAAACATGTTTTTGATTCTCACTTGTTCTCTTTTTCCCTATTCATATATATTGATTAGAGCTTAAATCGAATCAAGTTTCCGATATTTTGTGCGTAAATAATTCTAGTACAGAAACAACAAACACAGAGCACCAGTGGTCTAGTGGTAGAATAGTACCCTGCCACGGTACAGACCCGGGTCCGATTACCGGCTGGTGCATTCTGAGCTGTGATGAAAATTGAGTTAGCGAAGGTTGGTTCCTACGCATCCGTCTGATTCTCAGATTATTAAATGGCCCTACACCTGAGCTCTTTTTTTTTCTTTAAAGCAACCGAGACCAATGGAGAGGCTTGTGCATGAAAGTCACGAAAAATTTAGTTGCCCTTTGTCACTCTCTATTTAGTGTGTTAGAGACACTAACATGAAATTTGGCTTTTCTAGCGTAATTTCAGGTTTACTACTCACTTTATGCGTATTCTTGACGACTGTCATTACAATGATTGCATTTTTGTGTTTCATTCAACAAAACAGAAGAATTCATAGCAACAAATAAATGTTTCAATCTTTCCTTTTCTTTCCTATTGCATTCCATGTCTTCCATAGGAGAGTACACAGAACGAAAAAAAATTGCTCCGTTGGCTTCGGGGCCAAAATGGATGGCACAACATCATAATCTATTCAATCTCCTGCTTAATCCTAAGAATCATCAACTCGTCTGTACCGGTTATGAAACACCAACAGCTCCCTTTTGCATAACTTGCTCATGGTGGTGTATTGTGTCCGAAACTTTGCTTGGTGGCCAATACCGAAAAACTGATCTTCCAATGATGTTCTTTATTGGAAGTGGACCCCTGCGTTTAACAATCATCCATGAATCAACATAGTTCTTAACACACAAGAACTATGAAATAGCAGATATCTTCCAAAGTGGTTACCAGTTGTGAGAGTCAAAGCTTTTGTTGCGGTTGTCTCCTAGCACAAAGACATAACCTTCAGGGATCAACTGCAAATGAAAAAAAAAACAGGAAAACCCAAATAAGTTGTGTTACTCTTGTACAACTTTAAGGTTCGAGAATCATTCAACTAGGAAAGTACAAGTTTGCTTACCATTGGTTCCATTTCATAGTCCATTGGCTCTAAAACAAAATCCTCTACTTGAACGATGTCATTCACTAAGAGCTTTCCATCACAAATCTAAATGATACAAGATCGATAGGTTAGACAGGAAAATGATAAGAAACAAAGGGTAAAGGCATGTCTTGAGGAGCTGGATATATAGGACTTACTTCAACCCAGTCACCTTCGCTTGCAACTATCCTTTTAATGAAAACATCAGTACAGTTGTAACCATGTTCCTGCAGTTTTTCAAAATGAGGATATCAAACACCTTTCAAACAGGTTTTATAACATGAAAAAAAAACAGGAAATGGTGACTTGAGACCTACCACCAAAACAGGAGGAGCCTTGAAGATGACTATATCTGAAACCTCTGGCCTTCTGAACAAGTACGAGACCTGACAAGCACATACTCAGAGTCAATAACTCATCAATCAATCACCACCAATCAAAAAGATCAATGTACTACTTCCTAGCAATTATGTATATAAGGATCTCTAGTGAAGCTCTCACCTTCTCGGCCATAACACGATCACCCACATCGAGAGTAGGGTACATAGACGTCGAAGGTATAGACTTCGGCTCAGCCAACGCCGAACGGAAAAGGAGAGAAACAGTAACCGCCGTGAAAGCCGCCTTAGCATCCTCCGAGCAGATATTCAACAGCTTATTAACCCATCCGTTTCCAAAGCTCGAGCCTTTATTAAGACTACTCAACTCCTCCATCTTCTTCACTTCAACATCCTTCCCTCCCCTATCAATGTCAGCAACATCCGTCGCCGGAATGCTGCAAGGCATCCACTTTGACCCTCTAAGGAACGGGATTACAGAAGAAGTCTTGAACGGCGAGATTCCCAGGACGTTGTTCATCCCCAGCAAATCAGGAGGCGCGGTTAATCTCATGATTGAGATCATCCCCAGCACGAGGGGACTCTTGCTTCCTTCTTCGAGGAGCTCCCTCGCGATGGTGCTGTACATTGAAGAAGAAGAAGAAGCTGGTCGAGCACGCGGAGGGGTTGAGCTAGAGCATTTGTCGATATCGGATATCTGACTGTGGCCGAAGCTTCTGGGACGTGTCCAGCATTCGAAGCATGAGCGGACATCTCCGGCACCGACGCGAGCCGCGGCGGATGAAGCGATGTTCCTAGCGACGTAGCTGGAGTATGTGAAGGTAACCCTAATCGCCATAAAATCGGAAATCGGATTGGAAAGTTAGAAAATTTGAAACTGCCGGCGAGAGAAACGGAGAACCTTTACGCCGGCGAAGGTTGGTGCGAGGAGAGAGAAAGCTGGAGATCTCCAGAGGTATGGGGAAGAAGGATGAAAGCAGTAGAGAGAGAGATTTATTAAACTTGGGCCAAGTGGGACCCATAACTTTATTTATTTTCGTTCATGTCCCAAACTTTATTATATTTTCTTTCCTAAGCACACAATATCCGATTACCTTCCTATTATATATTATGTTAATTAGCAACTTTACAATATGTTTTGTCATTTAGCTAATCAGATGACATATCTAAACCAATCAAAGTTGGTAAACTGATCTTATTTGTATTCACACTTCACAATCATTTCCACTATCAACTTTATATATTTATTTGTTTTATGTTACCTGCATTCATGGCCAAGGTTGGATCTAAAATTTTGGAGGCTTAAAACATTTTTTAAGAATTTTAGAAAAAAAAGTTTTCGAAAAAGTTTGAGAATGTATATTTATATAAAAAACTTTTAGAAATTTTGGTGACCAAAACCAACCAATGTTTTATTGGCTTGTGTCTAGATTGGGCTATGTCGCTGGCTACATAAAGACGTACCAAATAAACGGGTGTCGGGTAGGGACTCTGGGGATATATGTGGAGTGCATGAAGAAAGAAGTTGCATGACCTCAGCGCATATGTCATCTCGTCTATGAGATGCTTCGCTGCTATTTCTCAAGTAGATGAGTCTCTATATTAAATTTCTTAAAATACACAATGGTACTGAATACTCATGAGTCGTTAACTTAACGAGGCTAAGTTTGACCACAACCTAATCAAAGCTTTGTTTAGATAATCTTTGAAGTCCTCTCATCGTCTCGACGCCAAATGATTTCCATTAATCCAATATATTTTAACATGTATGGAGCAGTGAAACATTTTTTCTTAACACGCCTATGAAATGGACTACATCTTGTATGGTTGACAAAAGATGATGAAACGCAAATGCTTACAAGATTACTCCCGTTTGGTTATTTGTGTTTTGGTGTGGGCCAATGGGCCTAGATATGTAACCGAAGAACTAGAAGTATCGGGCCAGAGATATTGGGTTTGCTAAATTTTTTACCAGCTTCAGGCTTCTCCCAGATAATCCTAAAGTGATTCTTCACTACCCCATTAATACTCACTGTACATTTACATTTTTTTAATTTTATTATTTTATTTTATTAAATCACTTACATAACCTCCTTTATATTGAGTATCAGAAACTTCCTTTTCTTTCCCGTTTACAAATGACTCGATGAGAGTGAAATGCAAAAGAAGTTTCTGATATCTAATTTCAATATATTACTTTATCACAGTGTTAAACAACAAGCACCAGTGGTCTAGTGGTAGAATAGTACCCTGCCACGGTACAGACCCGGGTTCGATTCCCGGCTGGTGCATTCTAAGCTGTGAAGAAAACGGCATAGCGTTGGTTGGGTCCATCGCATTCATCTGATTTACAGATGGTATAGCCACTATACTGAGCTCTATTTTTTTTTTTCTTTCCTTCGTATTTCACTTTTCATGGACAAAATCATAAGGAGGTTAAGTAAAGTCAGCTACATAAATGTATCTATATAAAACAAAAGAAGATGAAATACATAATTGTTTTTTTAATACATAATTGTTTCCAAAGGGAAAACGAAATTATAAGAATATTTTATGTTCTTTGCAGAACAAAACAATGACACTCACTAGAACCTCAAAAAAGGAACAAAAATAAAGGATCAAATCAAATGAATTTTGTTTCAAAGCCCATACACAGATGTATATTCTCAGCCCCCAAGGCCGACTACGATTAGCTAAAAGGCCAGTCCATACCCTGGTATCCAAATCGGCCTACAACAAAGGCCCTAAACTCATATAGCTGTGGCCTAGGCAAAACGTAGGTAATCAACTATTTGTTTTCAGATCCATCTTTGAAAAGGGAATGCATCGTCTATAATTCACATGCTCTTTATATTGGGACATAGTTATTAGAACTATATATACCAGAAATCTTATCAATCTAACAAATATCGTATAGCGCCTGTAGCTCAGTGGATAGAGCGTCTGTTTCCTAAGCAGAAGGCCGTAGGTTCGACCCCTACCTGGCGCGTATGTTGTTTTTTTTGTTTTATAAATATGGCTCTTGACCGATGTTGTTTTTTGGGCCTTGTCTTCATTGGGCCATTTGGCAATTAGGCATCACTTTTTTGATCTGCTTCTGGTCAAAGTAAAAAAAAAAAAAAAGAAGAGATCTCTCCTCTATTTTTCTGTATTAGTTTTTTTAAAACTTTTTAGTTAGGCCTCTTAATTAAGCGCCAGAAGTGGACCGGTATCATTTAAAAACATCGACCCACTGCCAATTAAGAAGACTAATGATGCTTACTTATACCAGCTAAAGTGTTTTTTTTGTTTCTTTTTTATTATGATCAAACCAAATATATATGACTTTTTCAATTAAGAGATAAGCTCTAGAGAAATTGAAGTAGGTTTAAGACTTTAAGAAGGTTTAAGACGTTAAGTAGGTTTCTATTATAGATTTATTGTCATAAAATGATTCGTGATATCTTTTCAAGGGAGAAATCAGTTTGGTTAGGATAGTCATATATCCATAATAGTTCATATATTATTAGTACACGTTTTGATATATTGACTATCAGTACTATCTTATGTTCTGGTGTAATGGAATTATAATCATACTACATCTTCTACATAATATAGTTACTATAACAATCCAATCGCATTTTAGAAAGTCGGTCACAATCAAAAGTCCAACCCTATATTTGATAATGTTCCAATTAATCGTGATAGTTTCGTGGGGTACAAAATGCACATAGATAGCGACATGTCAACAAAAGTCCATATATATATACCAATGATTTATTTTGTTTCATATTACTATTTGCCACTGGGATTCTACAAATAATAAATTTGATCATGGAAGATTCAACAAGGTTAGTGCAATTAATTAATATTAGACAATAATTGTAAATTCATTGCACTTGCACATTTTATATATAATCTATCTTACCTACTGTCATTACTCAAATTTGGAAAAAAAAACACAAAGGTCAAAGACAGGTCACAAAACACAATCAATTATAAAAAATTAGATTATGATCCCTCTTTAGAAAAAGTGGGATATTTTTTGTTTGATTTTTTTTTTTTTAAATAAAAATTTTGTGTTTTGAGTTTTTTCTATAATCATATTTCTGTTTAATATTAATTTAATTTGATACAATAGCAGATGAAACAAAAATAGAAACTTCACGGTTTTGACTGAAGAAGAAGAAGGTGGCTGGCGCATAGTAACGGTGGCGGCGAAAGTGAAACTATTGATGACGCCTCGACGCTCTCCTCCACGGATTGATATGGTCAAAACCTAAGAAAACGTCGTTTCATCACTCTCTTCTTCAATGCTTTCAACAAACTCCCCCAACTACTTTTCTCTTACTTTGTCTTCTCATCCATCTCTCCTCTGTTTCACTCTCTCTCTCTACAACCTGATCATGTTCTTTCCCTTTTAAAGTTCTAACTCTCTCTCTCTCTCTCCATCCGCTTCTTGGGTCGTCACTTCTTCTCTCTCTCTATCGATATGTGTTCTTCTTCACATGTCTCTCGTCTCCTTCCTCTGTTTACCCTCCTCTGTTTCTGGTCCTCCTCTGCTTTTGCTCAAGACGATATCACCAATCCCGTTGAAGGTTGTTACTTTAACCTTAGATCTTCGAACAATTCAATGGGTTTTAGTTGCTTTTTTGATTCTCGCTTTGCTGATCGTTGCTTTTGTTCTTTGGATCATTCAGTGAAGGCTTTGCGAGCAATAAAGGAAAGTTTAGACGATCCAGTTCGTAGATTGAGTAATTGGGGGCGTGGAGATCCGTGCAATTCGAGTTGGACTGGTGTTCTCTGCTTCAATTTCACTCATGATGATGGTTATCTTCACGTCAAAGAACTGTATTCTCTCTACTCCTTCACTGTTACTGCTCTTTTTTTGTTTGATACTTAATGATCTTCCTTGAGTAACTGTTTTAAAAGTTTCTTTTTTTTTTACTTGAAGGCAATTGCTCAGCATGAATCTCTCGGGGACCTTGTCCCCGGACCTTGGAAGACTGACTCGTCTTAAAATCTTGTACGTGCTTTAAATAAGTAGCTTTCATCTTCTTCTTTTTTTTACGTGTAATGGTGAATAACTCTCTTTTGTGTATTGTACTACCTCTTCTCTTATGCTAGAGATTTCATGTGGAACAAGATAACCGGAAGTATACCAAAGGAAATTGGGAATATCAAGTCTTTGGAGCTCTTGTAAGTAGTCCATGAAAGTTTGATTCTTATTATGCTTTATTTGTTTTGTCTTAATGTGTCAATTGAACTCTTTTCCAGGCTGTTGAATGGGAATCTGTTAACTGGAGAATTACCAGAGGAGCTTGGCTATCTTCCAAACTTGGATAGAATACAGATTGATGAAAACCGTATATCAGGATCACTCCCCAAATCGTTTGCGAATTTAACCAAGACTAAGCACTTGTGAGTTCTTTTTAATCTTATGTCTATTGTACTACATAGCTCTTTTGCTTATGTCCATCTTATCTTCTTTGCAGTCACATGAACAATAATTCAATTAGCGGGCAGATTCCGCCAGAGCTTGGAAGCTTACCATCAATTGTTCACATGTGAGTTGGTCGTAGGCTAATTTTGAATCATGTTTTTAAAGTGTTTTTTTTTTGTATCTGAACTCACTTTTTTATGTCCACAGCATGCTTTACATATCTAATTTTGATGAACATTTTTTCTTACAGCCTTCTTGACAACAACAATTTATCTGGCTTTCTTCCTCCTGAGTTATCAAAAATGCCTAATTTGCTCATCCTGTAAGTATTATGTCACAGTTTCTCTTTGATTTTCATTGTGTCATGTCACCATACCAGTTGGTGATCCATATGCCTTTATTCTTCTCTTCTTGACCCTTTTTCTCGTGTTTCTTTTTGGCAGACAATTAGATAACAATCATTTTGATGGGACCACGATTCCACCCTCTTATGGAAACATGTCTAAGCTTTTGAAGTTGTAAGTGCTAGTTTCACAATGTATCTTGAACTCAAAGTCACTGAAAATGTGAGAGTGGAAGGGATGTCATCTTCCGTTAACGCATTCATGCGTTTACTAAGCTAACATGCACATATTTTTTTATTCTGTCATGGGCAGGAGTCTTAGGAACTGCAGCTTGCAAGGGCCAATGCCTGATCTTAGCAATATCCCAAAACTTGGTTATCTGTAAGTTTTTGTAACTCTATCTAAACCACTTCCTTAAGATAATCCTGCAGCTGCCTTGGCGTATTAAATATCATTTGTTTCTCTTATTGTTCCAAGGGACCTAAGTCGAAATCAGTTGAATGGATCTATACCTACAGGGAAGCTTTCTGATAGCATCACAACCATGTAAATAAACTCTTAGCACCTTTCATGATCTTTTTTTTATTAGAAAATGGATTATTCTAAAATTTTGTTGATATCTTCTGATATTGCAGCGATCTGTCCAACAACAGTTTTACTGGAACCATTCCAACAAATTTCTCAGACCTTCCGAGGCTTCAAAAGTTGTAAGTGTGTATCTGATCAATGTAGTGAGCGTTTTACGGTTTCTGAGATGCTGCTGTTAGTTGAGTTCTATCAAATCAATTTTTTGGACATGGAGATGGCTAATGGTTTTTGTTTTGTTGTCTATATCAAATGTGGCAGGTCGGTTGCAAACAATGCTCTGAGTGGTTCCATTCCCTCTAGCATATACCAGGACAGAGTGTTGAACTCAACTGAGACTCTTATGGTGTATGACAACACACAAACTTATCTCCTTTTCTTTGACCTACAAGAATGTGCCAACTTTCTTTATATAATCTCTTGACAACCGGTATTTTCTATATGTTTTGTAGGGATTTGCGGAACAACAGGTTTTCAAATATTACTGGCAGATCTGATCCCCGCCCAAATGTGACCGTCTGGTTTGCTTCTGCGCTTTCCTATTTCCCCCCTTTTAAGATCCCCATACATGCTTATTGATTCAGTGTTCTAAAAATCGGTCTAAGCGTTCAAAAAATCGGTTTAGGACACTTAATTGCCGTTAGTGATTTTTTGAACATTGGTGCTTTGTATACTCTCTCCGTTTCATATTACATGACGTTCTAGGTTTATGCACACATATTAAAAAAACATATGATTTTGTATATTTTCAAAATAAAAACACAATTACCTATACACCTAACCATATTTCAACCAATAGAAAAATAAAATAGAGAATCTTATTAATGAATTTTGTATTGAAACTCTAAAACACACTTATTTTGAAACCAAAATTTTTCCACGATAAGTAATATGAAACGGAGTGAGTATCACTCTAGCTACTCAATGATGTATATAACAACTTCTTGATCTTGTTTGCTCATTCTGAGATGTGCTAGCCTACACTCTTTCCCTAAGATTAATGTCCACTTCTCCATTATCTACTTGACATCTTCATTTTTTCGTTTTCTTAAAAAAAATATCAGGCTTCAGGGGAATCCGTTATGCTCAGATGGGAATCTGCTTCAGTTATGTGGATCTCTAACCGAACAAGACAATAATCAGGGTCCAACCAATTCTAACACAACAACTTGTTCGGTCTGCCCACCTCCTTATGAGTTATCTCCAGACCTTCTTAGAGAGTGCTTTTGTGCTGCTCCTCTGCTTGTTGGATATCGGTTGAAAAGTCCTGGTTTTACGGATTTTGTTCCTTACGTATCCGAGTTTCAGCAATACATCACCTCTGGTCTTAGTTTGGATCTGTATCAGCTACGCATTGACTCATTCCGGTGGCAAAAAGGACCTAGACTTCGAATGTATCTCAAGTTCTTCCCTGTTTATGGTTCAAATCCAAACAATTCTTTCATTTTCAATCGGAGTGAGGTTCTGAGAATAAGGGGCATGTTCACTGGTTGGAACATCCGGGACGAAGATCTGTTTGGTCCTTATGAGCTTATGAATTTCACATTGTTAGATGTCTACAGAGATGGTTAGTAGCAGTATATTAGTCCTCCAATGTTTTATTTTTGAAAAATATTAGAGGTTGTTAGCTCAACTGGAAAGGAGTTGGAAAGGAGTTAGGACGAAACTAATATTACATGTTGAGGTTTCGAGTTTGGAGGACGCGTTCCTTGGGAATGTTCCGAACCTCCTGAACATAGTTTCGTTGAGATTTATTTTCTTAGTGATGGATAAAAACTTATGCATGCTTTGGTTTCGTTTTGTTTTGTTTGGCAGTGTTTCCTCAAGGTTCGCCATCTGGTGTAAGTAAGGGTGCAATAGCGGGTATAGTTCTTGGTTCAGTTGCAGTTGCAGTTACGATAACTGCTATTATTGCCCTTATCATTATGAGAAAACGTATGAAAGGATACGCTGCAGTTTCTAGGAGAAAGCGATGTAAGCATTTTTTTTCTTCTTCTTTTGGGTTGTGTTCAGAGTAGATTCTTGTTTTTGATTCATCCATATTGCAGCTTCCAAGGCTTCTTTGAAGATTGAAGGGGTAAAGAGCTTCACATATGCTGAGCTTGCTCTTGCTACAGACAACTTTAGCAGTTCCACTCAAATTGGGCAAGGTGGTTATGGAAAAGTCTATAAAGGTACCCTTGGCGATGGAACAGCTGTTGCAATTAAAAGAGCACAAGAGGGATCATTGCAGGGTGAGAAGGAGTTCCTAACTGAAATTGAACTTTTGTCGAGATTACATCACAGAAACCTTGTTGCTTTGGTTGGATTTTGTGATGAAGAAGGCGAACAGGTACTCTTTTCTTGTCCAAAACCCTCTCTTCAAAGTCTTTTTACGTTTCTCTTATTGCTTGTAATCTTGCAGATGCTGGTTTATGAGTACATGGAAAATGGTACTTTGCGAGACAACATTTCTGGTATGTATTTGCTTTTGTCAACGAGTCATTTATCTTGTGGTTCTCTGTTCCTTGTAGATAACACTGAATCAAAATTTGTGGTATGACAGTCAAGTTAGAAAAGCCTTTGGATTTTGCCATGAGAATGCGGATTGCTATAGGTTCAGCAAAGGGAATCCTGTACTTACACACAGAAGCTAATCCACCAATATTCCATCGAGATATCAAAGCTAGTAACATTTTGTTGGACTCAAGATTCATTGCAAAGGTTGCTGATTTTGGACTCTCTAGACTCGCTCCAGTACCTGATATGGAAGGCATCTCACCTCATCATGTTTCTACTGTTGTTAAAGGAACTCCGGTAAGATCTCTATCCTGCATTGCTGCTGTAAATTTGCTTCTCAAACTCATATGACTACATTGTTATAAACATCGGTACAGTAGACGGCGCCTGTCTGGTCGGCAAATGTTGAAAAAATCGGTCTAGGCAGCCACTTAAACATTAATCCTCTATGAGCGCCTAACCACCGCTTAGCGATTTCTTGAACATTGCTCATGACTGAGACTTTTTTCTTGTCGTCTTGCAGGGTTACCTTGACCCGGAATATTTCTTGACTCATCAACTGACTGACAAAAGCGATGTATATAGTTTGGGAGTAGTGTTCCTGGAGCTTTTGACAGGGATGCAGCCAATCACACATGGCAAGAACATAGTTCGAGAGGTAATTCTAGTTTAGATGGTAAGAGCTTTTCTCCTTCTTGGCATTTATCTATAACCGTTTTTTTCCCGCCAGACTAACATCGCATACCAGTCTGGTTCGATATCATCAGTTGTGGATAAGAGAATGAGCTCAGTTCCAGCTGAATGCATTGAAAGGTTTGCAACTTTAGCTTTGCGATGCTGCAGAGAGGAGACTGATGCAAGGCCTTCAATGGCGGAAGTTGTGAGAGAACTTGAAATCATATGGGAACTGATGCCGGAATCTCATACAGCCAAAAGAGAGGATATGTCTGAGACAACGACTCAGCCATCATCGTCATCAAACTCTTCATTCTTGAAGCATCAAAATCCTTATACATCGTTGGATGTCTCTGGCTCTGACCTTGTCAGTGGAATAGTTCCCTCTGTTGCACCTAGATAGCAACTTTCTTTGAACCATATACCATTCAGTGTGTTTGTTTTTGTTCTTTCTTTGTACTTAGTACAGGGAGAAATTAGTGTAATCTTTGTAAGAATAGTTAGTATATGTTGCAGATAGTCTTGGCCCTTGTGAAAATCTGTTGCCAATTCTGGTTATGTACGTTATGTAGCTCTGCTTCTGTGCGTTTGGTTTGGATCATTTGCTTACTAATCAAGAATGCATCTAGCTACTTTCCATAACACTTTCCCTTTCTTTTTTTTTCTAAACCCGAATCCGGGTCCAAAACCCACTAATCTTAGAAACCATGATGCAAACTAGTTCATGCGGTTTTTGTCCAAATAGATCAAGCGAAATTTTGGTTTTCGATTTAGTTATGGTCTTGAATTCGGTTTAATACGGTATGGTTTTGAAAATAGTTTGGTTCTTGGTTTGATTTATTTATTTTTTTTAATATAGAAATTGAAAATGATCAAAATAGGTGAACCGAAAATAAACGAAATAACCAAACTTACCCAAAAACATTCAATTTTTTAGAAAGTTATACCGAATTCTAACCGAAAACCAAAATAAACGGTTATTTTGAAAATCAAATTGAAAACCAAAATCGCAAGGCTAAGACAAACTATGTAATGGGCTTTGTTTCAAACTCACGCCCTTTATCACCTTTCCAAATCCGCTTTGCCATCCGACCAAATGGGCTTCCCATTTTGTTCTTGGACGAAAAGACATTCTATATATATATAACTTGTAAGGTTACACAACCAAAAATGATACTAAAACAGATTACAAAGATTTGGCTCAGTTCTTTTTTCCTTTATTGAAATACATTCCGACCTTTTCTTTTTAACATAGATATGGCTTCACTAAGGGAACCAAGGAGCTGCTAAGGTGCATGGACATTACTTCGTTGGTGGAACCAACGAGCTTACCACCAATGAAGACAGCTGGAACTGGCTTTGAACAGCCTAGCCTCATCAGCGCCTTCTCTATCTCCCGGCATTCTGGGTCCTTGTCGATCTCGTGGATCTTAGGGCTAACCCCGAGATCTTTGAAGAGGACTTGAACCGCGTAGGACAAACAACACGAGCTCTTCGTGAATATAACCACTCCTTTTTCTGACGACATTCTCATAACCTTGTCCATTTTTTTTCTTGGTTTTGCTTGTGACTCTTGTTGCTTGAGTCTCAAGCTATTTATAAGAAGACAGAGAAAGAACCAGAATCCACAAATATTGAAAGAAAAACAGAGATGACAAGAAGATGGTGTGGAAAAGGTTTCATAAAGCGGCTTTTTACTATGAACAAGATGATTCGAGGAGGACCATGAAGAGTTGCATAAAAGATAAGTGGGTCTTTTCCATGTTTTATCTCTATAGATTCAAAGATACGGTTTCAACGATACTCGTACAAGTTGCTAAAAAGAGAGCCATTGTCGTTGAACATTGATTGATGCTTGAAGCTTTTGGACCATATATGATTTATTCTATAGATTACATGAATATTGGACACAAGAGTGTTGGTGGACCGATGGAAAATCCCACTTGCATTCAACTTTTTTTCTTAGATGTTTGGACTTGGTTAGGTCTTAAGACAAAAGCCCATACATTTGGCCCATTTCTGTATCCATAAACAAAAAGCCCATACTTTTAAGATTTGTAGTAGAGACTTGTTAATTGGTATGAGCAGAAGAATCAATCACTTTTTTCATCCTTTTGATACGTATGGACTTGTTGATTGGTATGAGCAGAAGAATCAATCACTTCGTTTACTAGTGAATAAGATCAATGTAAGTAGTCACAAGTCCGTGAAGGCCGGCTTTAGTTTGAAAAAAAGTGGATAGATGATAAAGTAAAATACCGAGTCATATTAACCTTATCCTTATCGAGAGATGGCCCCATGTCGGGTCTCTTAGAGCATCTTTATCCGAGTCTTTTAAAATGATTTTTTGCACTGTTTGTGTATCTTCTTGACAAGTGGGATCCATAAACAGTGCAAGACGATTTCAAAAATTCTTAAATAAGAACCGTCTTTTGCATTGTTCGCGGATTTCATTGACATGTGTCGCCACACGATTAGTTTAATTTTTTTTTTTAAATAAAAAAAAAATCTTAAATGAAATTTTGGGATAAAGATACTCTTATATTACCTTTTTCATGTTAAAATTAAATGAAACTGCGCTTCAGAGAGGGGTTGAACCTCTGAGTCTCTGACCTTGTGGTTAGCCTCCAACTGAGCTACTGAAGCTTTTTATTTAATATTTTAAAACTATAAGTTTCGATTATTCTACTGATTTGATCTTTTTCCGTTTTCAACACTGTATTCAAATTTCTAACAAATTCCACACGTTTCAAAACGTGTTGAATGTGGAATATGGAAATAAATTCAAGTTCATTTTACACCTGTAACACGTAACACGTACATGTTCATTCTAGTACATGCCAGATGAATAATTTTATAAGTTGTTATGGGTCTAGTCAACTATTCGTATAGACTTTCGTTAAACAATTAAATAAATTCGTATTTCGCAAATAATAATTTAAAATTCACTGTAAGATAGAGATTCACATTACAGATGGCATCTATTGGCCGATTGGTCATGTATCCCTGTCAAACAATTGCCTTTACTTCCAACTGGAACTCCTTGTATAATTTATATTTTTGGAAATGCATTGGAATGAGGAAAAGAAAGTTATTTAAAATAATAGAGATAGGTGTTGTATAATGAATGGACCCCTATAAAATTATTGTACCTTAAGTTCAACATATATATATAATTGTAATAATTTTGACCAAAAAAAAAAATATAATTGTAACAATAAAACCCTACATTTGAAAATGACATGCATGCATCATGAGAGCATGTATTTACTATTGTTTATTGTATGTTGATAAGTATAAATAAAAGGGTGCAATAAGTATTCATGATGACCCTGCAAACAACTCAACAATGGCTTCTCACAACCTTCTTCTCCCTAAGCCCATCATCAACCAATCAGCTCACTCTCTTTCCTTCAAACCACACTCTACTCTTCTCAGTTTCCCGGCGAGATCATCTCCGGCGACTGTTACGACGGCTGTGTCCAGAACCGACGGAGCTTCCATATCCTCAAGGCTCGAGCCGGTGGAAAACTATGCGATCACGGCGGCGGAGGATGTTCGCCGACGGGATAGAGAAGCTAAAGAAACAAAGAGTTTGAGGGACACGTGGAGGAAGATCCAAGGGGAAGATGATTGGGCTGGGCTAATGGATCCGATGGACCCGGTTTTGAGATCAGAGCTGATCCGGTACGGAGAATTGGCCCAGGCCTGTTACGACGCTTTCGATTTCGATCCGTTTTCGAGGTACTGTGGGAGCTGTAGGTTCACGCGCCACAAGCTGTTCGACTCGCTCGGGATTTTCGATTCCGGCTACGAGGTGGCGCGTTACCTCTACGCGACGTCGAACATCAATCTCCCTAACTTCTTCTCGAAATCGAGATGGTCCAAGGTGTGGAGCAAGAACGCCAACTGGATGGGATACGTTGCTGTCTCCGACGACAGCGAAGCCACGCGCCGCCGTCTCGGACGCCGCGACATCGCGATCGCGTGGAGAGGAACCGTCACGCAGCTCGAGTGGATAGCGGATCTCAAGGATTTTCTCAAACCGGTATCCGGAAACGGATTCCGGTGCCGGGACCCGGCCGTGAAAGCCGAATCCGGGTTTCTGGATCTCTACACTGACAAAGACACGTCATGCAACTTCTCGAAATTCTCGGCGAGAGAGCAGCTTCTCACGGAGGTGAAGCGGCTGGTGGAGAGATACGGCGACGAGGAAGAAGATCTGAGCATCACGGTGACGGGGCACAGCCTCGGCGGTGCGTTGGCGGTGCTAAGCGCGTACGACGTGGCGGAGATGGGACTGAACAGGACGAAGAAAGGGAAGGTTGTTCCGGTGACGGTGTTCACGTACAGTGCTCCACGTGTTGGGAACATTCGGTTCAAGGAGAGGATGGAGGAGTTGGGAGTGAAGGTGCTGAGGGTGGTGAACAAACACGACGTCGTCCCTAAATCGCCGGGACTGTTCTTGAACGAACACGCGCCCGACGCGCTTAAGCAATTGGCGGGAGGGTTGCCGTGGTGCTACTGCCACGTGGGGGAGAAGCTAGCGTTGGATCACCAGAACTCGCCGTTTCTTAAGCCGTCCGTTGATCTTTCTACTTCTCATAACTTGGAAGCTCTTCTCCATCTACTTGACGGGTCAGTAATTTAAAAAATAATTCACTCAGTATTTTTGGTTAGAGATTAAACGAATTAATTATAATTTTTGGAAATATTTTAACGATTATACAATAACGTATGAACACAAAACTTGTCAGCTTAATCTTTAAGAGAAAGTCAAAGACTTCTCGAGGAGACAGATCTCAGTGTATCTTGAGATTTGAGAATCTCGTATTTTCCAAGAACTTTCTTTACTAATAATACACGATCTTAAGGGGATTTAGTAAACGTATTAGTATTATTTTTAATTTCATGAAAAACGCGGGATTATTTATGAGAATGTGATCATTCAGTTTGATTAACGTGGCAGACTTATGAGTGGGGAGAGAATTATTGAAAGTAATTAAACTATTGATTAAAGAAGTTGTTGCCATGTCATTATCTGTCAAGCTTTAGTTGCTATTTCTCATTTGTCGTAGTAACTTAGTGCATGAACTTAGCGTTTAAACAGTTCATGATTTTTGCTGTAACACAGGTATCATGGGAAAGGACAGAGATTCGTGTTATCTAGTGGGAGAGATCCAGCGTTAGTGAACAAAGCCTCTGATTTCTTGAAAGACCATTTTATGGTACCTCCTTATTGGCGCCAAGATGCAAACAAAGGAATGGTTAGGAGCACTGATGGTCGTTGGATTCAACCAGATCGCATCCGTGCAGAGGACCACCATGCTCCTGACATTCATCATCTTCTCTCCCAACTCCATCGCCCTTCATCATAACTCTTTGTAAATTACATCAAAACTTTCTTTTGTTTTTTTAATCTTTCTAATATGTTTTTTTTCTTCTGTAACGCAAATCTTTCTAATATATATCGCTGCTTTTTATATATATACTACTACAAGGAAAGGCCTTCCCAACTCCTATGTTTGGTTCAGGTCTCAAATCTTGCTGCTCAATCTGGTCACAAGACTCCCACCAAGAATATTATTAATGGGCTTTTCTATTGGCCTAATAAGTTTATTAAACCCACAAACAATAACAGATTTACACAGAGTAAGGTCTCCCTCATCATAACTTGAAAGTTTACAAGAAGGTACAGAGCATTTTCACTTCATGTTCAATGAAAATGAGAGAGAGACAGAGAGTGGGAACTTTCAGAGGGAAAGCCCAGAATCATCATCCTCATCGAGGGAAGAAGTGTAGTTAAAGTAAATAGCCCATATCAAACCAAACACGCCCAACAGAATCCAACCTAAAAGGTTATTGCTCAAACCAAACGGTAGTCCTGTTCCTTCCGTTGACATCCTCTCGTCCACTAACGCCATTGCTGGGCTACTACTACTCACCACCGCTGTTAACATAACCCCCACCGCAGAGGAAACTGGCGTTGAGTTCTTCTCTTTCTTCGACTGCTTTGTCTCCATCGAGCATTTCACTCCATTGCTCCTCTTAATCATCCTTGGAAGACCTGAACAGAAGCAGAACATAAATAACAGTGCCAGTTCTGATTCTCGAGTAGAAGAGAGATTACTATGAAAACGTAAGTTTACCATATACAGGCTCAGTGGAGATAGCTGTGACTGAAGGCTTGAGATGAAGAGTAGGACAAGTGACGGAGTAAGTGAAGCTTGCCATTGTCTTTAGCCTTCCCAACTTACAAGACGTGATCAAACGAGCCTTTTTTTTTTTGGTTTTGTGGTTGTAGGTTGTAGCCTTAGCAAGTGATGGAAATAGTACTTTTATCTGAAACTGGATCTGCATTCTATCAACACTCTTACCAATTATTTCTATCCACCTGTCACGTCTCATCCGATTCCTACCACACAATCTTTGCCTCTCCACACTAGAGTTCCGACAAAAAAAATTACTCCCTCCGTTTCGCAAAGATTGTCGTTTTAGAGAAAAAATTTTGTTACAAAATAAGTGTGTTTTAGAATTTCTATGCATAATTTATTGATTTTATTTTCTAATTTAATTTTCTATTGGTTGAAATATAATTAGGTGTATGGGTAATGATATTTTTCTATAGAAAATATGCAAAATTAAATGTTTTCTTAATCTGTGTGCAAAAAGCTAAAACGACACTTATTATGAAACAGAGGGAGTACCAAACTTCTACATAGCACATGAATAATGTTTGGTGAGTTCTCTTAAAGTTTCCAGCATTTATAAACGAAGAGATAAGAATCACTTTCAACACAATTAGGGAGCACGGAACTATTATATGTATAGGTCTCTAAAAGAAGACGTTAATATCTCGCTGAAGCTAAGTCTAAGATTAAGTAAACTCCAAAAAAAATAATGAAAAAGAAAAGCCAAAGATTTACACTCAGAAGAGTAAAGAATGAAGCTAATCCTATCATTCGTAACGATGCTCATAAGCTTGTTTTAACCATAAAGAAAAAGAAAAAAAGAATCTAGAACTGAACCTATGTTGTCGGAAGTTGTTTTTTACTATCAAGCGTGAATGTTGCACTGTTGCAAGTAGGAGTGATAGTAAGGGACATGCATGTTCCAGTAACGTTTGTATTTATCTATTCCAATGTCCAACCACGGCTTCATGATCCCGTCGTAGTGTATAACCGCGGCTTGTTCAATGTCAACCGTTTTGATGCCCGACTCGCGACCTAACCCCATCACATGCCATCTCTTGTCCAATGGTAATGTTTGCTTATAGAAAGTCAGCCAACCTATTGGTAAGCTCCCAGCTTTCCACAAAGGTCTCTTTGTTCCCTGCCAGAAAATAAATCCACACAAACCCCTGTTAAGTAGGTTTAAGTTCATTACAGCATATAATCTGTCTATCTACATAGAGAAAAGGATATGCTGTTGATTGTAACCACTCTTACTCTAGAACTATACTAACTTCACTTATGTTCTTTTGCTAGTAACAGCCCTTTATTCTGATCGTATGAATAAATTTCTTCACCCAACACAGCCAAAACTAAAACCAGATAGTTATTATTTTCAAGACCTTTTCAGATAAAGTGGTGTATAATTGAATCGAAGAACCCACATGGGAAAGCTTTGAGAAGAGGCGCATTCTAAGCAGATATAACTACAGTGTATTAGAGTTTGAATTGTATTTTTAAGTTAGTTTTCTATTACAGTGTTAGTTATTCGAGGAGAGTAAGTGCAGTAGAGAGTGTAATGTGCGTACCAGGTTGAAGTATTTAATGTATGTAGAAGTCAACTTCCGTCTTCTCCATTCTTCGAGATCAACTAGATTCATCCCAAACGCCCACGTGCAAGCTTTGGGACTGAATTTCCCAGAGACCCATGCGTCTGAGAAATTAATAAATGTGCTCATTGAATGGAATGAAGGTTCGCCTTCTTTACAAGTCTCTACAGCACCAACCACCTTCCCTTTCATATCAATGCTCCACAGTCTACTTAAATCTCGTTGAACAACTACATCATGGTCAAAGAGTACCATCTTATTCAAACCCGGGAATATATCGGGGAGATAGAAACGTGCGTGATTGAGGGTAGAGATGAATCTTGGGTCATTGGAGTTTTGCTTCATCAGCAACTGGTCATAATCTGAAGGTAGGACATCCATATCATCAATGTTTTGGATTTGGATAGCAGCTACACTTTGGATGTTTAGCAAAAACCACATTGAGATTGCTGGGTAATTAAGTGAATCAGTCACGACATGGAATACTATTTTTTCCGGTTCCTGCAAATAGTATTAGGAACTCAGATTAACGAGTGGCTTAACCAAATGTGACGATATAGTGCAAGGCCCTTGAAACATAACATAAAATGATATCCGTTAGAAAACAATATAAAACATAAGGAAATGTGAAAACTAACCTTTGAAGAATATATTGTGGAGTTAGCAACGACTGCAGAAGCCAAAACATTGTCAGAGAAGACAACATAATGATTGAGACTAGGATCATTGTACTTTTCCTGGTTAGGCATCTGCCTTTTTTCAGGATCCAAGGCAAAGTACTCCGATGTCAACCGCATGGAGAGACAGTGTTGCCCTTTTGGGGTGGTCCTTGCAGCAAGGTGCATCAGATATGATGCTTGATTTTTCTGCGCCTGGACTAGTTCCTCTGTGTTATAATTCATGGCACGGAGTTTGGTAGCAATGGCAGGGCAATTGTTAAAGACACGACTAGCCTTGTATAACGTCGCTTCCAGAGGCTTCAACCTACGAAGCGCGCTGAAAGAAACAACGATACCATAGGTTAACATAAGAAACTTCTTAAACAGCAAGTTTGTTTTTACCAATAAAAAGGTTGTAGTAGTTGTTACAGAAAGTCTACGGATGCTATTACGTTATACTCTTCTTATGAATCAAGCAGTTGTGCTTACCCCTTTGACAAATCTTTATCCTTTGTCACATCACCAACAGCCCGTTCCAGCTCTCTCAATCGAGTTCTCAACTCCTTCACAATCTGAGAATTACTTCCAGGCGGGGCAAAATTCAGGTAGGCCTTAGCTTGTATAATTTTGTCTCTGATCTCTTTTATCTTCATATCTGTTGCTCTATATGACTGAACCTTTGTGTTCTTTTCACCCTTGGATAATGGGGGTTTGAACTCCGTTTTATTAGCAAGTTGGTTAATAACTGTTAGATTTTGATCCTGTCACAAAACAAAACAACAAATCTTAACACAAAAGCGTGTTCACTAGATCAGCTAAGCAACATGAAGCGTAATGTCTTGTAAACTGATTCTAGAATTCAATACTGGAATTGCTTCATACCCTGAGCATTCATCAAGTCAATGTCATCTAGGATAAAAATACACACCTTGGAATCAGAGCTTAGTGTCGTCTGCTGGGAATCAATTACTTTCTCTTCCCTGTGTTTATGATTATTGCCTGAAAGCCATAAACAAGTACCGATAAGAAAGCTGAAGAGAGTTAATGGAAAACAAAAACAAAACTAAGTTGCAAATGATGACCCCACCAACCATCAATATTTGGCAAATCGATAGTTTTCTCTTTCTCATCACTAATTGTAGAATTAAACTCCTCCCCATCCTTGTAGAGAATGAGCCTTGGCCCCTTCAAGCCTTGTCCATCCTCCTAAGTTCAAAAACAATTTATATTAAATGAATGAATGGTCAAAGAAGGTTTTGGAGGAGATAGCGAGTTTGAGTAATCAGTAAGTTACATGTTCGACAGCGTTAAGCCTGAGGTCATTCGTCCTGTATCTCTGCAAAATAAATAATGCTAGCATCTCAGCTACGGTGTAGAGTAAGATCTGGAAACTTAGCAGAATCAGAAAAAAAATCTTGATTTGCAATTAGCTCTATCAGAAGGGAGTGTAATGAAGAGATTGAGGATATATCATCACACTTACAAAGTTGGATAATTCTTCGATAAATTCCCTCCGACCTGCCGAGAAAACAATCAGAAATGAAAAATCAAATCAAAACTCAGATAACAATGAGAAAGACTTAGACAACATCAAAACGAAGGCATGCTAATATCGATTATCATGAGATTCAAATCAAAGATCAAAGCTATTACGCGATTCCACATGATCATCCACTAAACTTTAGCCATAGTCGTAAAAAATCTAGACAGAAATAAAAGGAGGAGAAGAAGCTGACCAACGGGAGTGATGGTGTTAAGCCGATTCGAGACGAAAACAAGAGGAGCCAACACGGAGATCGATAGCAGGGAGAGGAAAATGATCCTCTGCCATCGACGAATTTGATTCATCATGGCTAAGCGAAACACCAACACAAATAGAAATTTTATCTCATCAAAGGCTTTCTCCTTTCTCCAGGAAGAAGCAGCAGAGATTTTTCCGATTGATCAACAAAGCTAAAGATGGTTGATTATGCTATCCTCAGATTATGTGTTATCTTCCGCCTTCAAAATTCTAGGTTTGGGGGTCGGAGGGAGTTTTAGATTCAGAGCTTCCTTCATTCATGCATCATCGGGAGATTCTGCTATCTTATAAAAAAAATTATTTTTATTAGCTCTACTGAAAAACTTTATATTTATATTCACTGTATATATTATACAGTATAGTTTATTGTTATAGGGTTTTTGGGTGTTCGTGTTAACATGTCACATGTTACCGTGAAGAGCGACCGAGGACGCAGCAGGTGTGGGCAGGCGTACATGTGATTACTGATTACGCTGCAAGTAATTAATGTGATCATTGTCTTCTTATGGAAATTGATCACCAATCGTAAAAGGACCTGGCATGAAGTCCTTTTCTAGGTTAGTTTAGTGAACACCTCTTTCTAATTCACTTTCTTTTATTTTGTTTTATCAGTGTCTGTTCATATTGTTTCTTGCTTGGTTAGGTTACTTGTTTATTTAGCTGCACATCTGTTGTTAGCATATCAACTAAGAATGATGGCTAATTTACATTTCTAATTACTATCTATTGTAGTCTGGAACGAAATAACGTCTGAGTTTTAATCCCAAGTCATTTTGTAGGAGAATCTAAAATAGAATAAGAATGGAAACTGTTTTCTACTTTCTTTTTATTACTCATTGCGTTACATATGTGAGCTTTGTAGTTAACTTAAGTGTGTGTTGAGGAACTACTTTCTTGCATGTTGTTCATGCCTGACCACAATTTGCAAGACTTGACAGCCAAAACCTTTCTTCTAGAACGAAGAAAATTGAAATCTCCTGTGAAACAGCAAGAAGGAAGGAGAGATCAATGTCGTCTTTCGTTGTAACAACACCTACGGTGTCAGCACAAGCTCGGACAACAGGAAGAAGAACTAAAACGGCCACATTGGATAGGAAACCATTGAATTTTCTGGTCCAAGTGGCAAACAGGACAAAGCCCTTGAAGTCTTCTGCTTCTCAAGGGTCTGAGCAGGCTGATGCATCTCACAAAAAAATTAAAAGGGACAAAAAAATCAAAGATAAGGACCACAAGAGCAAATGTAAACGTGAGGATGAAAAGAGTATTGACAATAGTGATCATACACCATCAGAAACTACTACTCCTAAAGAACTACCTAGGACTCAGCGCAGTATGGCCGTGGATGTTTGGTTGATCATATATGTAACATCCCGCTCCCCCGGCGTCCGACCGGAGTTATCGAGCGAGAGTCATGGACACGCGTCTACTCAATTTAGACACCCAACGTGTCCACATACTGGTCCCAAGAGTCGACGGACGCACTGTTTCCTTTGAAAATTCATCCATATCCATATCCACATACTTCAACTTATAGTCCTGCGCACAGGGAAATGGAAAGGGAGGGAGTGAGTATGGGAATACTCAGTAAAGTGACGCTAGACCAGTCTCCCCGCATGACACTCTACACTGCTCGATGCGGGAAAGAAGGCTGGCTAACCACTACAATCAATCAATGCAACTTAACATCTCAAGACATCACATTATTATGCATTTCTATCAATCTAGCGATCAATCAATACAACGAACTCATTTTCATATTACACCATGCAACAACACAAGACACAAGTTAATATCACCTAGCAAGAACAACAACATATTCTCTAGACTCATGAAAGACCTATTCGCCTGCGGACCTGTCTCCGCCACGAGCGAACCTAATCGTTATCGACAGCGCTGCTAACTCATACCGTAAAACACGGCTTCCTCCCCATCGTTACCACCCTTCTTCTTCGACGCGTTCTAACGCACTAAAACTGATCGACGGCATTCGTTATCGCCCTAACTTAATTGATCGACGGCATTTGCATTGCCCAAACATATTTGATCGACNAAGTTTGAAGGAGGCATTCCAATCTTATGTGACAACAAATCAGCAATAGCAATTGGGAAGAATCCAGTGCAACACAGAAGGACGAAGCACATAGAGATCAAGTACCATTTCGTGAGAGAAGTTGAGAAGAAAGGAATCATTGAACTAAAGTATTGCAAAGGGGATGATCAGCTCGCAGACATTCTCACAAAGGCATTGGGCGGTTCAAGATTTGAAGATCTCAGGAAGCAGCTTGGAGTGAAGTCGAGATATGATTAAGGAGGAGTGTTAAACTATATAATCTAATCTCTCCTTAATACATTTACATAAGTTAGTTATTACACAAAGAGTTGTAACTCTTCATGTTGTGTCTTTTAGTATGAAGAGTTGTGTCTCTTATACTTGCAATGATTCGATCTCTATATAAAGGTCAATCATAAGTTGTAAACAATATCACAGAATCTCAATAATATAAAAGTATTTCCAGACAAGTTAAGAAAATTCGTAACTTGGAAAATAAGCCTGAAACGTCTATCTTATTCTTTATTTTCGCATTCGTGTGTAACACACTGTGATCGTTGTGTAACACAAGCGGTTGATAAAAGATTAACAGTAGGAAGAGTACACAAAGGTAATATATATACTAAACCTATCTTGTGATTTCTGATTAGGTGATTCATTATGAGCTTCCGAATAACACGGAGACGTTTGTCCACAGAACGGGGAGAACAGGCCGTGCTGGGAAGAAAGGAAGTGCTATTCTCATCTACAGTCAAGGTCAATCCAGGGCTGTAAAAATAATTGAGAGAGAAGTCGGGAGCCGCTTCACTGAGGTTTGTGAATCTTTGAATGCTTTGTTTATTATGTTGAATGCTTGGATTAACTGTTTGTATTTTTTATTGGGTTTTGTATTCAGCTCCCTAGCATTGCTGTAGAACGTGGTGGAAGCATGTATGAAGGAATAGGTGGTCGATCTGGTGAGTCCTTTGGAGGAGGTATGAGAGATCGCGGTTCAGGCTTTGGTGGCCGTTCTGGTGGTGGTTACGGTAGCAGCAGTGGCCGTTCAGGTGGTTCAGGCAATCGTTATTCTGGTGGTTCAGACCGCTCTGGCTTTGGGAGCTTCGGTTCAGACCGTTCCTCTGGTTTCGGGGGTTTTGGTTCGGATCGTTCATGTAACATCCCGCTCCCCCGGCGTCCGACCGGAGTTATCGAGCGAGAGTCATGGACACGCGTCTACTCAATTTAGACACCCAACGTGTCCACATACTGGTCCCAAGAGTCGACGGACGCACTGTTTCCTTTGAAAATCCATCCATATCCATATCCACATACTTCAACTTATAGTCCTGCGCACAGGGAAATGGAAAGGGAGGGAGTGAGTATGGGAATACTCAGTGAAGTGACGCTAGACCAGTCTCCCCGCATGACACTCTACACTGCTCGATGCGGGAAAGAAGGCTGGCTAACCACTACAATCAATCAATGCAACTTAACATCTCAAGACATCACATTATTATGCATTTCTATCAATCTAGCGATCAATCAATACAACGAACTCATTTTCATATTACACCATGCAACAACACAAGACACAAGTTAATATCACCTAGCAAGAACAACAACATATTCTCTAGACTCATGAAAGACCTATTCGCCTGCGGACCTGTCTCCGCCACGAGCGAACCTAATCGTTATCGACAGCGCTGCTAACTCATACCGTAAAACACGGCTTCCTCCCCATCGTTACCACCCTTCTTCTTCGACGCGTTCTAACGCACTAAAACTGATCGACGGCATTCGTTATCGCCCTAACTTAATTGATCGACGGCATTTGCATTGCCCAAACATATTTGATCGACGGCGTTCTTATCGCCCTACATAACTGATCGACGGGGTCACAATACCCCAACAGTCTCATCGACTTTCAATGTTATCACACAACTCATCATCTCATTCACATCACTTTCATTCTTATCACATCATTTTTATTCTCATTCTCATTCTCATTCTCATTTCTCATTTCTCATTTCTCATTTCTCATTTCTCATTTCTCATTTCTCATTTCTCATTTCATATTTCTCAATTCCCATTTCTCATTTCTCATTAGACTCGACCACTAGACGCCACCCGTTCTCGGTGTCCCACACAATACACTTTACAATCATCATTCATTCATACCATTCATCAAGGGATACCAATTGACACCTCATACCAATTGGAACCTTCACTATCACCCTAGGCGTGCAATTCTTTCTAACAACCTAACTTCTCATCTCAATCATCACATAGAATCAAATCAACCATTCACACAATCATATAAACATTCATATCATTCATCACAGCAAACAAGGCAGTCCATTTAGTCCTTTTAAACAGTGTGAAGGTTCTTATGCATCATGATCCATTCATCTATCACCCTAACTCCCATTATGATCTATCAACCTAACTCACAAACAGGGTCTAACCAAACCCTAGTTCCAACATAAAGAATGCAAAGATCAATAGAACAGATCTGGGATCGAATCACCTCACCTTAGATTTAAATCTGGATCTAGATCAAGAGATCTGGATCTAGATCTAGAGATCTGGAACGGTGAGATCCGGATCTAGATATGGAACTGATAGATCTGGATCTATGGAATCCATAACTCCCGTCAGTTACCTCTCGGCCACCACTACCACCACACGGCGACAACCACACGGACAACCACCACACACGACCACCGGCGGCTTGGCTTGCTCCTGAGACGTCTCACAGAAAAGGAAGAGAAAAAGATCTAGCCGGGAGAGAGGAGAGAAGAGAGAGAGGCGTGAGAGAAGAAGAGAAAAGGGAGAAGAGAAGCTTGACAGCTAGGGTTTTTGGTCTCCGAGAATTCTCTGCAGAGCTCCGCTTCAGATTTGTGATCGGGAAAAAGAGAGAAGGAGGCTGCCTATTTATAAGAAATGAGAGGGAACCCTAGGTTTTTAGACAAACGGGCCGTAGACAGGCCCGTTTCCTTTGAAAAAAATTGGGCCAGGTTTTGGGATGTTACAGTTCATCTCAGTCAAGCGGAAGGGGTGGCTTTGGTGGTCGTTCAGATGATTATGGTAGCAGTGGTGGCCGTAGCAACCGTTATTCCGGTGGTTCAGACCGTTCTTCTGGTTTCGGGGGCTTTGGTTCGGATCGTTCTTCTCAGTCAGGTGGAAGGAGCAGCTTTGGTGGTGGTTTTGGCTCAAACGATGGTAAAAGGTCTTACTGAGAAAGTTCCATGAAGTGTTGGGTATGTTTTGACCCAACCCGGCAATAAGTGGTTGTCCTAGGAGGATTTGGTTTATCCGGTAGAGTAGTTTACTTAAGGGATACAAAGGAGTCGGGCTATATATATAAATCTGTAGTTATGTAACCAAAAACATACCATTTCTAAGTTTGTCTCTCTTTGGTTTGATAATGGTTTTTTGCGCATGAACCAAGAAATGAATACTTGTGCTACACGCAGAAAATAAGTACTTGAAAACGTCTGTTGCGGATTGGTCGGTAAATGTTTTATTTTCGTGTTAGACAAGTCTTTTAGTCAAATTGTAGGCGATTTTATCGTGTTATGCATATCCGTAATCGCTATAAATAAATATCACTTGATGAGTTATAAAATGCCAAAAAAAAAACAAAATATTTTTGATTAATCTTTGATTTGCACAATGATGATGAGTCGCTATGGAGCCAAGGTAATGGTAACTGCTGGACCAAGGATTGGAGCTACATTGAATTTGTGGAAAACCAATGTTCTTGATCTTATAGGGAAGGAAATAATTGCTCAGTTACTCTCTTCTTGGTAGTAGATATTAGTGAGTCCGATGCCTATGGGTTGTAGCCCCATAACTCTTCCCTTGAAAGAAAGATCCTTATGTTATGGTCTCCTCCCGACTTACGGCCACTGACCTGAGCGATTTCAATCACCTACAAGGCCTTTTTTATTTGGTAGGTAACATTTAGCGGGAGTCGTTTTGGTTGTATGCCACAAGGTCCCTATGGACAAGCGGACAAGTTCTTGGTTTATTTCCTAACTGATCTTGCCGAGTGTACGCAAGAATGAAGTGCCTCAGGACTTCCACTAGGCGATCGGAACACTACTAGTTAATAAATCTTGTTTTGCAAAGATGGGTTGCAGCCTTGCACTCTCAGTCCCAGAACCCGGTAGAACGGAGCCAGGTAGCTTTACCAGTTGGAAATTGTTTGAGACAATTCTTATTGGATTCTGTTTTGTCTAATAGACCGAGGGGTCAATCTATATATAACGCCATATGATGAGAATGAGTGCCAGCCATCCTTTATCGAGTAGCCTTGACTATTCAAACACTCTTGCTGATTCGATAGCATGAAAAATATCGACCAAATCAAACTATCACTCATAAGGATCAAATTTTAGACTCGGTTGATGTTTTGCTTAAATTGCTTAAGAACATAGTAAAAGAGCATGAGGATGGTAAATTTAAGAAAATTAAGATGAGCAATGGTTAGTCTAGATCCTGTTCGGTTTGAATAAAAAAATACAAATAATCGACAGAAAGATAAAGTAGAGAATAAATTTGTTAGATTTTAATTAAAAAGAAATACAAATATATATATCAGTTGAGGTGGAGAAAAGTAATGAGATTGAAATATTGATTTGTAGGATATTTTAGATATTCAATAAGCAAAATGTGTGTGCCAAATGTAAAGTGATTTATTGTGATTTATTGTGATATTACAAAGTCAAAAAGTAATATGTAAATTCTTTCTTAGAGTAAATATGTTGCAATAAAAGACAAGACATGGGTTTTGATTTATCAGTTATTAGTTGCCAATATAGTTAATAATAATATGTGGTCAAATGGTCAGTTAATATGTTACCATAATTTATATTATTTCTTCTATATATGTCCATGCAATTGTTTATCTCTTCGTCATCTTGATCTTTTTCTCGAACTCTCTGATCATAAATTTTTTGGTATAAAACATTTCTAGAGAAAATGTCCAAAAATCTTACATCTGGTTTTATCGAAAACAAAAAAAATAATTGCAATGGTGATACTTTCATTCTGCTAATCGATCATGACATTGCATCGATCTCTTCTCTCACTCCAATGCTTAAACAACTTTCATACAAGGGTAAAAATCTAATTATTCGCTATGAATTTTCTTTATTTTTGTTATTTATAAAACAGTTGTCGTTTCCGTTTACATATTTATTATATCCTTTTATAAATCATTTCATCTGTTACGTTAACATTATGATTCAAAATATAGAGATTTTAAGGTTATCAATGTTTGAACTAATTTGTTGGAAAAAAAATTGTTAGAATTAAATATTTTGATAAAAAAAATTATATAGAAAATATAACTTTTATGTTTATTTCAACGATTTATTTGAACTTGTATGGTATTTCCTTATAGAAAATTTGTGAAATTAAATTTATAAATTTATAATGTTAGATCTGCAGTCAAGAAATACAATCAACAATACAAATCTTAATTATTGTTTTCTTCAACATTAGGTTTTTTAACTTTTCAAAAAACTAATATATAAATTGATGTATTAGTGATAAATGTCAATGTGGCAAGTGAGGCTGTATCAATGCTCAAAAAACAGATGGATATCATACTTGTCATCGCCAACACTGAAATGCCTCACATAAACTCACATTCCCTCTACACTTCTTTGCTGACCAGAGACATTCCTTTGATATGTACGCTTATTTAATACATCATCTTTTTAGTTACTATTTTGTTCGTTTGTTTAATGTATATGTTAACTTGTTTTTTTATTGTACATGTTAAAAAGTGATCAGTCCAGAGGGAAAGAAAATTAAACCATCAAACTCTTTGGAAAAAAGAGTGTGTTATTTTCTAGAGAAACCTATTTCTGAAAAAGATATCAACAACATGTTGCAGCATGTCTTATCTAATAAGAGCCAAAAGTTAACCAAAATCAGCATACCTAAAAGGGTAGAGGGCAATACGGAGGAGGAACGTATGAATCAGATTCAAGCTTTCAGAGAAAACATTAAGAGACAGAGAACAAGTCAATCATCTTTGCTAGGAAAACAATTGTTGAAAAAACCATTCATAGAAAGAAGAAATATAGCAAATGATGAATGGAAAAACAACACGGTGCATCCTGTTGAGTTTAAAAATAAGAGAAATGAAGGAAATAATATAGATAGTAACATTGGAGTACGCAATAATTTTTGGACTTATGAGCATCAGATGAAGTTCTTCTCTGCTAGCTCTAACTTGGGTGACAAAGGTAAGATTTTTATTTCATTTTCACAATTTCTTCTTTGTTTCAGTCATATTCTTAATTTCTTATACTCTTTTATTCTGCAGATTCTCATCCAAAATCCTTACAGGGGATTATGAATGATCCGAATTTGACTCTGCGGGAAGGCACTAGCCACTTTCAGGTTCATACATATAATTTTTAGTCAACATGTTTATTATATTGAGCTTAGTATTTTCATCATGTATTTTTTTCTAGACTTACAAAGCTCAAGTTGATCGAACGGATAAACTGTCTAAGAATAAATTGTCGAAGAATGAAAACCCTTCGGGATATAAATATCCTTTCACATTATCCAATATAGCAAAGAATTTCTTTTCAGGTAACTCCATGTGGTCTTCTTCTCTTAACGTCATCATTATTGCAGAGTTCTTAGGATGAGGTTCTTAACGTAATATAAGAACAGTCTCTTAACTTTAACTAATAAAAAGTTAAGAGACGATTCTTAAATATCTTATTTAAGAACAGTTTTAACTTTTTCTTAGTTAAAGTTAAGACACTGTTCTTGTATTACGTTAAAATTTTCACCCTAAAAATCCCACAATAATTACGCTCTAAAAGGGAGAAACTCTTTATCACCATTCGCCACTCAATGTAAATATGTCTATTTTTATACAATTTCAGATAAGAACCCGATTAAGGAAAGGGATGCAAAGGCGCTAAATCTAAAAATGGACTTAAGCAATAACTCATGTTTTGGTAATAAACCAAACAGTTCATCCATGGAAGCAGTTCGTGTTCCTGCAGCCACAAGTAACATCCCACCTTGCAACATATCTCTCACTGATACTGTTAGCTATACCAATCTGGTTTCAACTAGCTTAAACGATAACAACTTTCTTGACCATTCTGGTTTGCCATTAAGCATTCGTGCATCTCACTCAGGTGCGTTCGATAAGTTATATGCTTCAATATAATTCTAGCACGTTTCAGTTTCTAATATAAATTAGATGTTCTTTCTAGATTTAGTTAGAACTTACACTTTCCCAAGACCAATCCAGATCAATTGGGTTGTGCCTTTTTACTTATTTTAGGAGAAATGTGTGTTGCTTCTGAAGATATGATTCTCTCTACGGTTCAAAATGATTTTATTCATTGTGAACCAAGTCATACTTCTCTGAACAGTGATATCACTCTTCAAAGCAATATGACACTTCCTTCAACCAATATAAATGATATGGGTAATACTTCTTTTAGAGAAAGATATCTTATTCCTAAAGATGTGATATCATGTAAAACTGATATGACTCATGAGAGTTTGGTCTCTGGTTGATTAAACTATGCAATTCTCAAACTAATTTGACCATTCTTGAAATCAATATAAACATTTGAACTTGATTTCTTCTTAAAAGGTTGTGTTCTTCCTAAAAATATGATTCCTCTGAGACTAATACAAATTTATTTCCTTGTGAAATAAATTATGCTGTTCTAGGTAATGTGAATCCTCCTGAAACCAATATAGAAGATATAAGCCAAGTTCAACAAGATGCATGTTATGATGTTCCGATTGAAGATATGATTTCTTTTGACACTGACGTTCATAAGATGGACATGCAGTATGTGTTAGGAAATCATGGTTCTTCTGAGGTGAATATTTTCTCCAACACTCAAGTCAGCGATGAGGCCTACAACACTCCTATGGAGGAAAAAGATCATTTACAGGCTGATAATGAAGACTTAGATTGGATTGACGATGTATTTAATGCAGATGTATAAAATATATAAATATATGTGTATTAGAGATTAAGAAAATAAATGAATAAACCAAGAAAAGTTTTAAATGATTTTGGACTTCTTTTTATTAGACTACATACCAAAAGCCCAAATCTGTGTTATGAGAAGTCCATAAGCCCAAATGTTTTAAGGTTCTAAGCTAGTAGTGAGCTATATATATTATTGTTATGAGAGTATTGTAATGTAACATTGGCTGCCATAGTTGCAGCCACATCAAACTTTTTTTTATGATATCAATTGATATTGTTAGTTCTTGGTAACAATCTAAAGTCTTTCCTTTTCTTGTTCTTTATATTTCAATAAAGCTCTTTGAGCTATTTCTAGTTTATGTTCAATAATGTCTTTAAGACACAAATCTATCTTGTTCTTGAAATGCTTTCACTTTTATATATTTCAAATGCATTTTACATAAATAAAAAAACAATATATATTTCATTAACATTTTATATTCGTTTTGTATGTTACAAATACAAATCATACTCGTACATGTGCATTAATTTACATTTAATAACAATGTTGATTTCATATTAAAAAAAAAAAAAAAAAAAAAACAATGTTGATTTCATAATGTCATTAGACTCACTTAGTTATAGTTATATATATCATTAACTTTGGTTTGTTCATATGTTATGTTTTTATTGGTAACGGATGAAGTCTATCTACGATACTGTTAAAAGGTTCGAATGCATCAAATTCATTTCAGTATCAAGTTCTTTGTGTTGTGCCACATATATTTAACCAAAAATGCAAATCATAACCTCCAACAAAAGTCTAACTAGTATTGTAAGTTTCGTGCCTTTATGTTAATTTCTCTAAGTTCTGATCTCTCTTGTCATATTATCTTGCAGTACCTTGAAGAAGTTGGATGACCGAAGCAGGCTATGTTATGCTTGCACACAGCCAAAACGCCTAGCTAGTTGTCAAGGTTGATTTTCTCTCCTTCACCACATCATACAGCTCAAGTCTGAATATTAGAGTCTCAAATACGGATATTCATTAGAATTTTTGGTTACACAATTTTTTTTAGAAAAAGGGTTTTCAAATTAAAAAGACATAAATTAACATACAAGGTATGGTTTTACAACCATAAAGTATGATGAGACAAGCCTCATAATTAGCCAAGCAAAGCTTAGAAAGAGAGAAGCATATAGACATAAATTTAATGAAACAAGACAAGAAGGAAAAAACACTAGGGAGTATGGTATCCGCGGCCTCGGCGACTTCGTTTACCTTTTCCTTTGTACTGTTGTCCAGTCCATATCTTAAAATTTTTGAAGTGGTTTTATTGGCCTTCCACCTCTTGACATGCTAAGATTTGCCGTAGCATAACTCAAAAACCCATCTCGATCATCCTGCTCAGTTTGCTGATCAGTTTGGTTATGAGATAGAGTATCATGTATAGGTGAATGCATAAAGGCCAATGAATTGTTCCCTGTAACAAAATTGGTCTTGGAAACAATAATATATAGGTGATGGTGAATTGTTCCCTGTAACAAAATTGGTCTTGGAAACAATAATATATAGGTGATGGAGTTTCTTCCATATATTTGGTTACACTTAATATATCTTTTCTTGTCATCTAAAGTTTACTGAGAAAAAACTATTATTTACCCAAATTGTTTAGCAACTATTGTTTCCATATTTTGTTTTAGGTATCATTAAAAAACCATGTTTTCCTAGCTCGTTTTTTTTGCTTACCATAAAGCTATTAACGAGGTTATGTTTTTATAGTTACTTACTTTATATAAGATCTAACTAGTTAATGGTGAGAATGCTTTTAAACTTTTCTAGAAAATAGATGCCCTAGGCCAATTCTTTTTTTTTCTCAAGTACTCACGGCTCTGATCTCAGCCGAGGAAGTTATCAAGTGAAGTCTTGCTAAGACCGTTTGTTTTCGATTGTTCGATTGGTAATGGATCTTTATATATTTGATGCTAAGTGAATAATACTGAATATCCCTAGTTATGTGTAGGTTGGTAGACAAGATTAATAAGTCGATTGGGCAAGATGCCAGTTCTAGATCTCTAATTGGAGCTCTAAACATTTACGAATTTGAGAGCTTCGAAACGAACAGGTTTTGAAAGACAGATGAAGGCAAGAAACATAAGAGGCAGTGTATTATTATTACATGTGAAATTTGCAACTTAAATATAAAGGCGGATAGTTTTGTATGTGGTGGTCAAATCAACCGTCTTACATCATTTTCTTATTAGCAGAATGTTAATTGTGTCTATTGATGATAAAAGAAAATTTGATAAGTAGTTCTATGTAAAAAATGTGCTAGATCCATGATGAAATGTGAACAGAACATATTTAAATGTATAATAGTCCATTTAATAAAAAGGAGTCAAAAGCAAGCGAACAATCATCAACGTTGCGGCTTATGGAGTGCACCACGTGGGTTGTAAACGCCACACAGTTTGCCACCGTTTGGAAGAGACGGTAACAAACTTTAGCAGAGGCGAGAGACTCTCCTCCTTCACTATTTTCTTGAATCATATTATAATGCAACCAAGAGCATCAATGTTTGTATATACAAATTGAACTATTCAAAAACTCGTTGAGTTTATTCATTTTTGTTTTATTTTAATGTTTAGTTTATACTAAAATGAGTGAAAAAGCTGGGAGCTCTGCCTTTGATTCCAAAAGCATTAGAGACGCCATCTGCAACGCTGGTGCCGGAGCCGCCGCTGGTCAGTTTTAGATTTATCACATCTTCATCTCGATTCTTGGTTGATTTTTGGGAACTTTCTCAGGTGCAATCGCTGCGACTTTTGTTTGCCCATTGGATGTGATCAAGACAAGGTTACAGGTTCTTGGCCTTCCAGAAACTCGAAGAGGTATAAAGACAAAGAAGAAATTATAAGCATATATTCTCAGTAGATGTTTTCCTTTCGTGGATATATTAGATGTGTATGCATGCTTGTTGTATCATCTGAATATATAAATTTACCAGGCAGTGTAATCATTACAAGCCTAGCGAATATAATAAAGAAAGAAGGTGTTAGAGGAATGTATCGAGGACTTTCACCAACCATCATAGCTCTCCTTCCCAATTGGGCTGTGAGTTTCTACTTGATTATTATTCTTTCCGTTTCCGTTTCAATATAAATGTCAATTTAACTTTTTTAAAATAGATTAAAAATAATTACAATATATTTAATTTGTTATTAATTATATTTATTTGATCAATAGTATTTGAAATAAATAAAATTATTGATAAAATCAAGAAAAATTCCCTTAGATAGCCTATTTTAGTTTGTTTGTCACAAAAATAATTTTTAAAGAAGAAAATGACCAAAATGTTTTTTTAGAAGCTAAAAAATGCATTTATATGCATTTATACCCTTTGGGTTAACTAATTTGGACTTTAGGGTTTAGAGTTAAGGGGTGGGTTTGGGGTTAGGGTTTCAAATTTCAAAAAGAAATTAAAAAAAATCAAAATTTCAAAAACAAAAAAAAAACTATTTTGGTCATTTTATTTTTTTAGGGCTATTTTTGTGACAAAAACTTAAAAAAGGCTATTTAAGAGAACTGCCCTAAAATCAATGCAGTTTGTAATTAATTTTAAATTGAAATTTAATACTCCCTCCGTTTCTAAATAATCCATTTTCTAGGAAAAAAATTTGTTTCAAAAAGTTATATTTTTTACTTTTTCAATGCAATTTTTAGTATGTAATGATGATAAATTGTAAACTTCAAAAAAATTAATTGTGTTTATTGAATTTTGATTGGTTAAAAGTTATGGGAAATAGTTAATCACAGAAAATTATACATTTAATGCTATGATTTAATATGTTTTATAATATATGTGAAAAACCTTAAACATGTAACATTTTGAAACGGAGTGAGTATAATTTACATTGGAAATCTAGATATTTATTACTCCCTCTGTTTCATAATAAGTGTCATTTTAGATTTGTGCACACGGATTAAGAAAACATTTAATTTTGCATATTTTTAATATAAAAACATCATTTCTCATACACCTAACTATATTTCAACCAATAGAAAATTAAACTGAAAAATAAAATTCATAAATTTTGCATTGAAATACGAAAACGACACTTATTTTGTAACAAAAAAAAATTCTCTAAAACGACACTTAATATGAAACGGAGGGAGTATAAAACAGAGGTAGTAGTTATGATCATTCAAATGGCATTAGAGGTCTTCATGTCTTTCCACAGGTGTACTTCTCTGTATATGGAAAGTTAAAGGATCTGCTCCAGTCAACTGGTCTGTGCCCACTGCTCAATGCTTGCCAGTTTTATTTATTTTTGCTTAATTTCTTATTAATAAGAAAATCTTGTATCTTTGTTATATTCTTGTAATAGATGGAAAGCTAAGTATTGGGGCGAACATGGTAGCTGCTGCTGGTGCTGGAGCTTCCACATCTCTTGCAACTAATCCACTTTGGGTTATCAAAACAAGATTAATGGTACCTATTTTCTCCTTACACGCTTGGTTTGGTTTCAGTTCCATCCAGGTGAGTCTATAATGTCTCTCCTATTTTTCAGACACAAAGAATGCGACCAGAAGTTGTACCTTATAAAAGCATATTGTCTGCATTTAGTAGGATTTGTAAGGAAGAAGGATTCCGAGGGTTGTATAGGTCAGTATCTACAATGAAGCTTGCTATTCAAGAAACCGCAGCTAAATTTTTTTTAAAAATATTTGCTATTGTGCTGAAACAACAGTGGCGTTTTACCTTCTTTGGTGGGAGTTAGTCATGTTGCTATTCAGTTTCCAGTATATGAAAAAATCAAGCAATACATGGCAAACGTAGGTAAGCAATGATCTCTACAAACTCTTGTTTGTTTTGTAATCTCACTTGTTTCTGATCATAGTTAGTTCGAGTTCTCAGGTGAAACAAGTGTTGACAAGTTGAGCCCCGGGGATGTCGCTGTTGCCTCTTCAATATCTAAAGTAATCGCCTCTGTATCAACATACCCGCACGAGGTCACTCTCCCTTCCCCCTGTATCCTCTGTTTTTCTCTGTTTCACTTACACAATGCTCTTTGTAAAACATTTTAGGTTGTTAGGTCTAAGCTTCAAGAGCAAGGGCAAGTAAGAAACGTAGAGGCTAAGTATTCAGGAGTCATTGACTGCGCAAAGAAGGTGTTTAGAAATGAAGGACTTCCCGGGTTTTACCGAGGCTGTGCCACTAACCTACTTAGGACAACACCGTCTGCTGTTATTACATTCACAAGCTATGAGATGATCCATAGGTTTCTTGTAAAAGTAATCTTTCCAGAGAAGGAAAGCCAAAACCATTAAACGTGAAAAAGAGTACAAAGACTCACAAACCAGTTAATAATAACATAAGATTTGATAAAAAAGGATATGTATTTGTTTATATAGGAAACAAATGGTTTCCAAGGTCACATAAGAAAAAGACAATTTATATATTACTCAAGAATGGTACCAAGCTTTGGCCGCCAAGCTCTCTGGAGAAGCCTCTTGCTGACTCCAAACCAAACCGGTGCTGCGTCTGACTCCAACTGCGAACCAGTTAGTTTAGCTCTCATGGCTGCAAGAACTTCTTCTTTTGTTTTCCCCTTCGGTCTCTCTTCCTCTTCTTCTTCTTCTATAGGAGATGAAGAGACGAATAAGTCTCTCAGTTTGCGTCCACCTACGTCCTTGTCAGCAGCCTGATGAATCAGTGGTTGCTCTTGGCGACTTGGGGATCTAAGACTCAGAAGCATCTTTAAGGTTGTCTTCTTGCGACGAAACTGAACCAAAGGACTTGTACTTGGGCTTGGACTTCGTGTGGGGCTTTGTTCAACTCCACACTGCGTCGCTAGGAACTTGAATCTTTGCAGAGTCGCCATTGGTTTGGTAATAGTTGAAAACCTTAAAGAGTTAATAGTAATGGTGCCTCTTGTTTCCGAGTGATAATCAAACCTCTTATAAATGCAAAAGAAAGTTGTTTCTTTTGATTCTTTTGAAGCAGTCTCTCTTCTCGAAAGTGAGTGCTTTGAATGGAATTTTTGTGGACCTTAAGGACGTAGTTTCCAATGACATTCCAAATGTGTCATTATTGATGGTCTTTGCAGAAAAGATTGAAAAAGAAAAAGTGTTTTGTTTATTCGATTCCTTTTTCTTTCTCATGTTGTTTGCACTTTTACTTTCTTCAATGTGCATAGAAGGAAGGAATCATTTCCTCTGGTTTTAAAACCCTTTTTTGAGATTAAATAGAAAAAAGAAATAATGTTAGAGCTGATGAGAGCCACGTGTTTCTGGTCTTAGGTTCATCTTCTCAGCTTTAAAGATTCTTGTCTTGTTACTGCGTGTTTAGAATGGAGACAATAGTACCTTTTGTGATTTTGGTTATTATTTCATTTGACATTGATTTGTATACACTTCTCCATAAGACTGCATTTCCAGAATCATGTGGAAATAGTGGCTTTGGTTATAAACGCATTTTCATTAATTTTTTGGTGTTTTAACTTTAAAAACTCTAAACACAATAACTAACTAGGTGTTTTGCCCGCACGTGCGGGCTTAATTGTTTTATAAATATCTATTAATTTATAATATATATAAGAATTATTTTATCTAATAAAATTTTAATATTATTAATTAAAATTCATTTTTAATTATATATATAATTTATTAACATTAAATTTAACCACTTAATTATTATAAATTATCTTTTAAATTTTTAAAATTGAAAGATATGTTTTAAGATAACAACACAATATATAAGGGTTATCTTATAAAAAAATAATATTATTAATAAAAATTTGTTTTTGATTATATAATTAATTATATATAAAATTCATTAAGGGTAATATTTATTTTCAATTATATACAATTAAAATTTTTATTTAAATAATATTTAGTTTTTATTTTTTGATTTTGAATTTGTAGATTTTAATTAACATATTTTCAGACAATAACACAATATACATAGGAATTATTGTTTAATTTTAAAATATATTTTTAGATTTTGGATAATTCTTGTTATTGTCAATTTTAATCAATTATTTAATCAATTAAATTTGAAATTCGTTTTTTATTTTTCGGTATTTTTTTTATAAAAATTCATTAAGGGTATAAATGATATTAACCACTCCAACTTTCAACGTGAGAGCTCTGTTGCGAAAAATCACTTCGCAAATAATAGTATAGATAATGAATGATTTGAGTCTTACCAACTTCTTGATCACCACCGGGGATGGTATGGTTTAGGCCTGGGCATTTTACCCGAAACCGACCCGAAAAAACCGGTCCGGGTAGGAACCGATCCGATCAAATTACCCTATTGGGTCTTGAGCCTAAGGATCCACAGATAGAGTACCCGACCCGAACTGTACCCTATATTTGATAGGGTAATTTTAGACCCGAATCAATTACACTAAACCAAGCCTAAACCAGCTTACATCTATCTAAACCAGCCTACATCTGTCTCGAAAACCGACCTGATTACTGTCGAGACAACCCGATTATCCCAAAATTGACACAATTACCCGAAAACTAACCCGATTACCCAAAAACCGACCCGATTACCCGAAAACCGACACAAAAACCAACCCAAAACCAATCCGATTACCCGAAAACCGACCTGATTACCCGAAAACCGACCCAAAAACCAACCTGATTACCCAAAAACCCGAGAACCGATCCGAATTTTTTAAAACCCGAAAAATGGCGGGTCTTAACGGTTCTTCAAAAGATGGACCGACCCGACCCGACCCGGACCCGGCAGGAACCGAACCGAACCGAGACCGAAATTTTTAAATTACCCTATCGGATCCTCTACAATTCAACCCGAAGGATCCGAACCCGGACATACCCGACCCGAATCCGACCCGAGGATCCGAATGCCGAAGCCTAGTATGGTTTACTAAAGGAAGTTAAGGTCGTTGTTTCATTTTGGTCATGGCATTGTAGATGTACTCCTTAGTCTAGATTGTCTTCAGTTCTTGAAAAACTTCATCTATTCTATCTTAACATCCATACCTGTTAAAAATACTTAATCTAATGTTCTTGGTCTTGTCTAGCGGAAGGGTAGGCTTTGAAAAGCCAACTCTGCCACCATTCCCATAGTTTTCCTAACTGCTTCATTCGTCAAGTAGCCAAGGCTCTGATCAGTCATTTTGGAAGAGATAGATTTTGCATTTGCAACATGTTTAAAATATCTTAGCTTTACAAGAATAGTCCGAAAGTGATGTATATTACCTTCATCTGTTACATAATTTCACTAAAGGTGTTCAGGATCCACAAAGTGTTTTGAGTATATGATTTTTCATCCCGTGAACCAAAGAGATTTGATTTGGAGTCCAGTGAGAACACTTGGATTTTGGGCCAAAATTAAACAAAATGGGTCTTCGGATTGGCGCTTTCTTTTAAAAATTCGATTGGCCCAACTTAAAAAACTCTTTCCTCTTTCCGACTGTCAAATTGGTGGGCTCCCGTTTCTGTTTTCGCAAGAAAACATTTGTTCGTTAATCATTTTCCTATCCGAATCATAAAATCTTTTAATATGATCTCAGATTACTTTCTTGCACTTTCACTGTGCAACATGCTTGTCAACTTGATTCCACATTATTATGCATAATAATCAAATCACCATCACCATTATTATCATACCAAAAAAATCATTTTTATAATATTTTATACTTCATCTGAATGGTTCTTCTATTGAGAGATTAAGACAATTTGTTGGTTGCGACTTGCGAATGATTACTCCATATACAGAGCTCCGATTGTATTTATAGTACTAAACTAGTAGTATGTCAATTCCATTCACTTTTATGCATACGTAGTACTTAGACACAGAGTAACCATATTCAGAGCTTTAGTCATTTAACCAGTGTTCAAAAAAAAGTCATTTAACCAATTGATTTTAATCTCAACACACTCAGTAGAAACGAAAAAAATAAAATAAATGAATCTCACGTACAGGGTATATATTTTACATTCGTGTTACAACTAATATGCTAAATCTTGATCAATCATATAATTAGTTATTTTGACAAATTTTCCAATAGTAACATAAACGTCAATTCAAAGAATTTAATATTCTAGTAATCAATACTAATACTGATTAAATACATTCGTTAAATTTGATTCAATTTGTTATTCGTTTCAAAAAATTTAAATATTCGTAAGTTTTCGAATCAAAAAAAATATTAAAAATTAGTATCCATTCAAAATAAAACACATCACAAATACTTAAAAATTTATAGAAAGATATCCACTTCGCTCTAACTTTATACAAATATATGTAGATATAACTAGATATAGAGTTTTAAATATATAGTCTTATATAATATTATTTTAACATATAATTTTAATAATTTGTTGGTAATATTACTTATAAAAATATTAAATGAAGAAAAAATATAAAATATTTATAGAAAACTATAATTTTTAAAAAAAAATTGTTTTTATTAGTTTTAAAAATTTATAGAACAAATAGTTTCATTAATTTATATTTGATATTACAAAGCAAATCGCAAAATACTAAAAATATGGTATTATTCGATGACCATCCATATCCCGTGTAACTCAATAGCTTGTTACTGTTTTGTAAAATAATTCATAAATGTTCAATCTTTCATTCAAATTAGTATGGTTCAGAAAAAGCATACTTAATCAATTACACTAATAAACGGATTGAATAAGGTCAATTAACCATTTTGGCACATTCTCTGAGTATGGATAATGCAGCTAGTACCATCATGAGACGATAAGCTTCATTAGCTGTTCAAAACTAGTAGTTTTCAATATACAAGTTGCACTAAAATCCAACTATATCCTAAAAGAAATCCAAAATTTAGTCAAGTAAAACAGTTTAAACTTTGCTTTGAATTCTTTTGTGGAGAGCACACACGTTTCTATATAAGTCAAGATGAAAACGTAACCGGAACGATAAATCCCTTCGGTAAGATTCGATCTGATGCTGCCGTCTCATAGAAGAAACTGTGGCGTGCATCTAGCTAATGGCTATGAATTTGGACCAAAATCTATCTCCAGCTCATTATGGTAGGAATCACATAGTAATATAAATGATGCCATCTTCCAAAAAAAAACTTATGGCTATAAATGCTTATATTGTTTTTCCCCTCGTTCAGGAGAGACACGTGTGTTTAAGTCTGTGGTGAACATGTCGTTGTTCTTACAATACGAAATTGTCTAAGACAGGGTCCACATGAGTTTCTAGCACCTCTCCGGCTTTCCTTTTCTCTGTTTAAAGAAAAAATCTAGAAAAGGTATGATTTTACCAAAATATTTATATATCTCTGAAATTTTATCATTTAAAATGTAATTGATTATAGTTTCTAAATTAATATGAGAAAATGATTTGCAAAAATACATGATAAGATAAAAATATGCTATATAGTAAAGATAACCACCACACATATAATATATATATATATATGTGTGATAGTCAAATTTACTTATTTTGTATATTTTAAGTGTACTTTATCTGTTTCATATTATAAGAGTAGTTTTAGAAGAAAAAAAATTGTTTTAAAATATAATTAGTTTTCATATTTCAATGTACTTTTTATATTTATTAAATATTGTATAACCAATAAAATAATATATATTTTATAATTGGTTGAATTTATACAATAAATGATATATTGAAAAGTTAAAAAAGTTAATATTGATATTTTTAACTAAATTTACTTACATTTTAAAACAGGCGGAATATTTGTTAAGATTCATGTATTTACAATATAAAAAATCCTTTATACACAGTGTGATAAGAGAATTAAATGTATATGGAAACAAAAACATTTGTCATATTATAATAGTTCTCACATTAATAAGCAAAAAGAAATAAAATACAAAAAGATTTTATTCATTAAAGACCTCAGTGATCCTTTTCTAACTACCAACACAATTATTTTGGACGGCTTAAATCCACAAACCGTATACCAATTATTGTGTAGAAAAAGGCAAATACTACCATTATACTGTGGTAGGCGGTTTGAATTACTCATAATACATTTATAATTTAATTAATAATACTATCTTGTTCTATAAAAATAGATTTTCTCTATTTTTAAAGTACTTTATATATTTTTTAAAAAAAATTATAAATATTTGAATTAATTAAATTTTTTGGTGTATAATTATTAAAAAGTATATAAAAAATAAATAATAAATTAATTTATAAATATTTTATTATATTTTTAATAAATATGAAAACTCTACAAAAATTTTATTTTTAGAAAGAGAGAGAGAGTAAGTAATAACAACCCTTAAAAAATAATTATTTTTATTGTGGAAGAGAGGAAGTTTAATACTTGAAATGGTAGACACAGAGAATACATCTGTCAGAGGCTGACTCATTGTGATTGATGCCTTATCTTTCCACTTTTTCCTACGTGTGCCCAAAAAGACTCTCACGCTTATCCACTAGTTAGCTGACACGTCACCTCTCTCTTTCCATCACTTGGCTCTTTTTAAGGCTTGCTTCAACTCTTACATTCAACTCTCTTCTCTTTCTTGTCTTAACGAAAAAAATAAACCCTAATTAGTTTTTTTCTACTTCTCTGCTAAAATTTCTTGTCTATGGAGGTTCCAATGATTAATATAATTAGAGATTTCGAAGTGGGTATAAACTCAATAAACGATCCTTCGTTTCTTTCTCATTCTGTTGCTGTTTCCAGTATTGGAAAGCTACACCAAGCTTACGGTTTCTTGAAATGGGGAGCTTTGATTATTGCATTTTTAGCTTATTTCACAAATTTCATTACAAGACTCAAGAGTTTAGTTGTTAAGTTAAGAAAAATAGATGTCTCTATCTCTTCTCCAACTCTTTTCGATGATTACGACAGCGACTCCGATGCTTCTTGTTCTTCGTCCGCTTCTTCAGACGAAGATGAAGACGAGGAAGAAGAAGATGAGGAAGACGTTGACTCGATTTATGATCAAGGATGGGTCAACGGAAGCTTCCGCGTGAGAGGATCTGATCAAGGACAAAATGGTAATTTCACATGTTTTAATGGTAGCTTCGGAGATCTGTTCTCATGGCCGGATCTCGGTGGGATCGGATCGAGCGGTGTCGTGAAGCTTTGGGATCATTTAGATATCGACGGTGGCGATGAGGAGGGAGATGGTGAGAATGTGGTGGCATCCTCCGCTTCGCCGTCGTCGTTTTTTCTGACGGCGGAGAAGAAAGGTAACGGCGCCGTTAAAGTGGAGGCGTGTGATCCACGTGCGGGTTTTCGGATGCCGGCGTTGCTGGCGGAGTGGAGGCAGCCGGGGAGGCTTCTTGGGAATATAATCGGAGTCGACGTCGGCGGCGTGGAGAAGATATACGTCAGAGATGATGTCAGCGGGAAAATCGCCGTGGGAGATCTAAGGAGGTTTAACGGTGCGTTGACGGACTTGACGGAATCGGACGGTGAGACTTGGTGGGACGCTGACGTCGTTATCGAAGGCTGAGTAAGATTTGACAAGATGCATTGATAATTATGATTTGATTGTGACGGTTGCGTCTATAAAGATTCAAACGCGAAAATGAAAAAACGAGAACGACGAACGTTTTGTAAATAATTTGTCTGTTTGCTTCGATCTCTTCAGTGTTCATTTTTTATTTTATACGAAATAAAAAATGGTTCAAAAATTCGTGTGTTTGGTTTGGTCGGTTACTTCACTTGAAGTGAGTGGCTCAGTTATGTGAAGCTGGCCATGTGGCCGGTTGCGGGTTTCTAAAAGGTTTCTGGAATTAATAATGATTACGAGATTAAAATACAGTCGAGGAAAGAAACCACAATAGTTACAAAAGCAATTTCGAAGATAACGTCGTAAAAAATAGAGAATATAACACTCTAGATCACTTTCTATAACATTTTTAAAACTAAACCCACGTACCTTCTTTTCACTCGAACTAAATTAGTCTTATCAAATGTAACTAAAAAAGAGAGACATTATTTTAGGCGGAATTTAATATCAGCAATTGATTTCTAAATGAAGGTCCAACTAGATTTCGATGTGTGCGCCAGTGCGGCTATTAAATTTACGTTTTTATATATGTTAATATAAATGTAAGTATATATAGATGAACATTTTATCCGATAATTGAATCCGTATTCGAACCCGATCTTAAAAACCCGAACCAAAATCTGAATCGAAGTAGCAAAATACCCGAACAGACATTGAATTAGGAAAGATTGAATATCCGAACCGAAACGGGTAATATCCGAACCCGAATAGATATCTGGAGATATTCAAACTTATGCATATTTAACTTTATATTTCTAGATTACTTCTCTAACTTTATTTAAAATATTTATATTAATGTTACTCATACTTTCAGATTATATAATATACATATAATTACAAGCATTAAAATACAATATATAAACATAAAAAGAAAAGCATTAAAATAGAAAACTTAGATAAAACACATTAATTTAAGTGAAAAAGACAAGCATTAAAATATGAAATTTAAAGACACATTAATTTAAATGAAAAAAACAAAAATTAAAATAGAAAACTTAATTAAATTCTTAATGGTATGTCATTGTAAATACTAAGCAATTTTAAGAGGTATTTTTAAAGTGTACTTCTAAATTACTCCCTCTGTTTCATAATAAGTGTTATTTTAAGTTTCTGCACACGGATTAATAAAACATTTAATTTTACATATTTTCTATATAAAACATCATTTCTCATACACCTAACACTATTTCAACCAATAGAAAATTAAATTGGAAAATAAAATTCATAAATTTTACATTGAAAATAGAAAAAGACACTTTTTATGAAACAAAAATAAAACCTCAAAACGATACTCTTTGCAAAACGGAGAGAGTAATAAAGTAGATGACCAGCATTCATTAGGTTTTTAATCGTGTCTTCTCTTTTCTTTTCTTCTCATTTTGTTTCTCTTTATCCCGTTATGATATCATAAGCTTTTAAATCTCATATTTCTCTGTTTCTCTATCTTTCTTTTATACCATAATAACATAAAGGGAAATTGGGCTGACATGGAAAAAAATCTAATTCACATACTAACCAATTCTTCTAACATTTTTATACACACCAGTACATTTATATAATAATATTATATTACCTATATTTTCAATCGCCGCAACTTGATAAAAGAAATAATTAGATCCACATTCTTTTTTTATAATTTTTAAAAAAGTAAAAGATCTATGTCGATGGTTTGCTCCACCTATTCAAACCTATCATTTTGTTCTACATCATTGCCAGTGAAACAAAGGACCATGGGCAAAAAAATGATTATGGGTGGTTTGAGTAATTATTAAATGATCATGTTTTTTCTAAATATTTTTTAAATTTATTTTTTTTACTTCTTTCAATTTTTTTGTCAAATGTTAAAATCTGATTCGCTAGGTGTGACTTGTGCTTTATATACAGTATAACATCTTTAAATTAATACTTTATAAATTTATATATTAAAAACTTTATAAAATAATATAATTTTATAATTCTAAATTATTTTTTTGGTTCAATTAATATATTAATAAATTAATAATCTCTATAAATTAATAAAAAATATAGTTTTGGTGTAGTCTCAACATTATTAATTTATAGAAATTTCACTGTGTAATACGATTTGCGACTTCATGAATGTTGGGCTTGTACCGGAAATATTCGTAATGGGCTATATATTATATGGCATTCACAAGGTTGCGCTTTGTTTTTTGAGAAACGAATCTCAGATCGATTGGGCTGAAAATGATCGCGCTCGCAACATGCCTATATTCTCGCAATTTTTGAGTCGTTGTGACTAATTACACCCCAAAAAGAACAAAACCATAAGAGTTTTTCCTTTTCATTGTAAAAACTAAAAAACATAAGAGTTTCTTACAACGAATACACAACCTGGGCCTTCGCTTGCTTAGCTAATGCCTCTAACGCGACATCAACCGCATCTAGCAAATAATAGTTGGTAGAGTTGGGATGCGAGTAAGTCAGTTTCGGGATCATTGCAATAACAGCTTCCCTCATTTGAACCACCTCACTCTCCGAGATCCTCGAGAGTTCTTGTTCTATTAGAGTACTGTTCTTTTCGTCTATAAACACTGAGTAACTCCTTTTGTCGTCAGGAAGATACCACATGTATTGTGTATACATAGTGTGTGGTGAAAAGAAAACCGGTATGCATCCGGCTAGCATTGCATCGAATGTTGACCTACGCGTGAACGAGTCACCTGGTGCTTGTAGACAAAACCGTGACCGTGCCATCACTCCTAATACCTTCATCGGGTCGTGGCACCTACATTAATTGACCAAGTAGTCAAGTTTAATAAGTCCACAAAAGACTTTAGTTCAATATTATAGGATCATTTTCTGGTGAAGATATTTTAAATGGATACACAAACTCAGGACCGGCTTAACCCAATTAAAAGTTCTAGGATAATTTTTTTTTTTAATTTATAGTTATTTAATATTTTTTAAAAAAATCAGTAATATTTTATATATTTTGTGATGTAAATAAAATTATTATACATACAAAATATTTAGGCTTTTTTAGTTCTATTTATTAAATTTTTTATTTTTTCTATTTGAAAATATATATTTATAAAAAAAATAGCCATTTTAACTTATGATACGAACTTTGATCTGGAACTGTCACACCGAGTGTCCTGCTAGTTAGCCGGCCCTGCACAAACTCTTCGAACACACACACTAATTTTCTAGTTGAATAAGTTGACAGAGATAAGTAGTAGATAACCAATGAAAACGTAACGTAATAAAGTAACCGACTGTGGCAGTCGTTGTCATCGGTAAATATAATCGTGTTGAAATTGATGATTATGGACCACGTCAATATTGAAATTTGAGGTCCAGGATAATAAATAGTGGAGACAATTGTCGAATTTACAGAAGTAGAAAATGTAAAGAAATAAAAAGGTATCTAACCTGGACCCTCCACTTTCACACTTGAGAAGCTCACAACGGCTTGAGCCAGCGCATTGTCTGATCAGCTCGTCTCTAATGGCTGCTTTCTCCAAGCCCTTTCTCGGACCACCGACAAAACTAAACAAGTGCGGTCTCTCAACACTTCTCATCTTGTCTTGCCACGTCAACATCTCTGCTGACGTGTGCGGGTGAAAATACGAAGGATACGGTATACCAAACTGATTGTCACCGTCCCACGGTTGCCTCTCCACAGTCAGCACCGACATGTTCCTGACACGTGGCACTTGCATGAGTATGTTTGCACCAAAGTCAGTGCTTCCTTCGTCACTAGATCGCATGAAATCCCAAGCTGTTCTCCCAAACGCCAAGAAATGATCACGACCGTTGCTTCTCCCCCACCATCGTTGACCACTCATGTAGTCAACTAATCTAACGGCTAGCTCGTCGCGCTTCGTTAGGTTCTGTTCTCGGAACACGCTAGATGCGTAGAGCCCACCGTAAAAGGGAACGTAGAAAATATCGGCAGTGTTTGGCTCCCACGTGCGGCACGGATGGTTTTCAACACGTGCGTGGAATATCATCTCGGCTATGAACTGGTGTGTAGCGAACCATGTTTCGCTGTCGCCGCCGCTACCCCCGTGGAGAGGTTGGCCAAGGCCGTTGTTGGCGACGTGAGGACACATGTCGGTGTAGATGTTTAAGTGTCGGCAGTTTTGGAGGAGGTTGGTGTTAAACTCTTTGGGAAGATCGTAGACGTAGACGGTGAAGTTTTGGTCGCACGTGCGCGGGAGTGATGAGGCTGCGAGTGATGTTGTTAGTGGTGGAGAAGTGAATGGGAATAAGAGAATTAAGAAGAAGAGACAAATGGAGCAGAAGAGAAGAAGTGTTGGGATAGTTAGCTTAAGGGTTTCTCTGTTTTTAGAGTATTTTTTCTCTTTCTTCTCTGTCTCCGACCAGAGATCGATCTTGACATGCTTCTTGTTGTAAGCCATGGCAATTGGAGAGGAAGAGAGAAGAGAGGTAAAAATAAAGAAAGTAAATGAAGAGCGTTACTTTGACGGTTGAAACTCATACTTTGAATCCGGGGATGATTATATTAAATGAAGAGTGATAAAGAAATAAAGCTCAAACTCATAACATTTGTATGCTGTCCTGCATTATTCACGGAAATAATGGGCTTGACTATATGTGTTAAATTAAATAATTATGAAATTATGGAATAGTCGAATGATTTAATAGCGAAAATAGTGGAAATAAATAGTTTATTCACATAGTTATTGTTTTTTTGTTAACATTCACACTAATTGTAAAACGCCAAAGTTTTGGTTTAGTTTTGAATAGTTTTAGTCTTTATTTTACGAAAACGATATACTCCTTTCGTTTCGCAAAGAGTGTCGTTTTGAGGTTTTATTTTTGTTTCATAAAGAGTGTCAGTTTTCAATTTTCAATACAATTTATTGATGTTTTTAGCTTAATATTTATTGTAAAATGCATTGGTTTTATAAATGTTTTTATTTATCTAAAACACTATTGGTTGAATAACTACAATTATTAAGAATATTAATGTATTCTAATCATTTTTTTAATATGTGTGAAAACTATCAAAATGACATTCTTTAAGAAACAGAAAGAGTATTTTATATCATTTACCATTAATGCATTTCCAAAATTGGTATTTGCCACAATAACAAATACGGAGTACAATTTACGAAAACACCAAATCTTGATTAATGTTCTGAATGGTTCAAACATTTAGAACATTAATCAAGATTTGGTGTTTTCGTAAATTTCAAAAATACTAGTGTTTTCTAAATGGTATTTCACCAGTAATACATTTCAAAAATAGTATTTGTTATTGTGGCAAATACCATTTTTTTCTTACAAACAACTGATACGAAAGTTCGCTGGGTATCAAACTCTAGAAATCCAAAACGGGGGTTGACGAAGACAAATATAAAGAAATGCAAATGGTGTATTGTAAGGACATTACATCTGTAAACTATCTAATAATAATGGGGAAACGAATATTTCTGACAAGATACCATGTTAGGGGAAATTATCAAGACAAAAGAAAACAAAATTACAAGTGATAATTATGCATCCTATAGTTTTTATATTCTAATTGTAATTATTTTAGTCGATAGAGAAACGTTTTAAATTTTACAAATTGACTTATGGATTCGAGGTTTCCAATAGAATTATATACTCCCTCCGTTTCAGTTTAATTGTCGTTATGGGTTTATGTACACATATTAATAAAATATATAATTTTATATATTTATAAAATAAAAACACAATTAACTATATATCTAACCATATTTCGATCAATAGAAAAATAAACTAGAGAATCTTCTTAAGAAATTTTGCATTTAAACTATAAAATGACACTTATTTTGAAACAATAATTATATCGAAACGGATGTGGTATTTTTTTGAAAAAATATTACATGCATTAAAATTTGAAAATAAAAAAAATATTTGACATCTGATCTTACCAATATTTGGTTTTTAATTGCCTGTATTTTTTGAAGATTTTTCAGGCATCATATGAAATTTTTTTTTGGCGCTTTTGTCATCCAGAAATAAGAATGCACTTTTCCTCAGATATGATAGCATTTCCATAAAGCCCATCCTTCTGAGTCCAAAGTTTGAGGCCTTTAGAAATGGGGCTTTGTTATTTTAGAAGATCTTCATGAATTTGAAATGGTTAATATGAGCTACTCATGAAGGAGACAAGTCGATATTGTCCAGCATTGCCTAATTTAAACTGAATCATATTACGTTATGTTTATGAACCAAATTATGTATTATTTCATGTATCCAAACTATCTTGGTTGTTCATTTTGATTATGAATCATTGTTTTATTGATAATATTAACCTATACCGATGATATCTCATTTGATTGAACTGAATAATACCAATACAATCAAAATGTTTTATTTAATTAGGCGATGAGAAGTTTATCTTTGAAGAAAGGTACTGCAATTACCAAACTTGATTTGTATCTTTTAATCCTTTTTGTATAAGTTTCATTATGTTCTCTTGTACATATCCCAACAGGCCTTCAATTTTAGATGCTTTCTTTCTCTCATACATACTCTTTCTCATCAATTTTGGACGGTTTAATTTGGGCTTCTCTTCACTATGGGTTAATGTTTACATCGGGCTCTCTAAGGTCCGATTCTTAATCGGTTTTTATTAGGCTATTATACTAAAGTAGGGCTTTGTAATTTCTTGCTACCTTTTTAATTTTAATGCAAGAAAATGTTAAAAAGATGTTACCGGTTAGCAGCTTTAAAAATCAAGAGAACACTATCTAAGAGCAAGATTAATGGGATCTTTAGGTGGGTTCTTAGAGGGTGGGGTCTATAAAATTTTAAAAATCCACCTCTTCCACCTCTTCTCTAAGAGTCAATCCTTAGTGAATCTTGTACTGTTCGCGGGTCCCACGGATACGTGGCGGCCCGCGATTGATTAATTTTAATTTTTTTTTTAGAAACGAAAAAGTAAAAAAAAAAAAAACCTAAGAACCGAATAGGGGTTCTTAGGGTTAATCATGGTGTCCCAAAACAGATAAACCCGAATAGATTTGGTTTACTAATTTATCAGTTAAGAACTAACTATTTAAATTTGATACTAAACCGTAATTAACCAAATTATAGTTAATTCTTTTTGGTGATGTTGTAGTTGGCTGATTTTGGTTATTGGGCATTTGGGTTGGTCATTTGTCTTGGACGAGGCTGGTTAATTTGTCTTCCTCCTCCGAATGGTTCTGAGTTTTCTCGTTGGAGAGGGACTGTCACATATATGTTCCTCATGAATAGATGGTACCAAAGTGGACTGTGGTGGAGCTGAATCGTCGAAAGCCCACTTCTCACTGTCATTGTTCATTAGATGAATATTGATTTCAGTTAAAATAAATTGTCATTTAAATGTGTGTATTGCTGGTACGAACACGATTTAATTATTTAGATTCAATTTTGTTTTATTTTATCTTGTGTGTGTGCTGTAATAGATCATGAGGAAGAAATTGTCTGTAAAAAAAACTGGGAAATAAATGTGTGTGTGGGGGGGGGGGGGGGAGGAAGAAGAAGAAGGCATGAGGTTGGGTCATATTTTTATTATGGTTTAGTTGGGTAAGGGTTTAGTTCGGTTTAGATTAGGTTTAGTTTGGTTTATCTTTGGTTTGCAAACAATAACCAAGAAATTTGATTTTGTGTGTTTTCAGAGTTGTGAAGTTTTAATTTGGGGAAAAATAAGTTGTAAGTTTTTTCGGGGAGATTTAGGATGATGTTTTAGTTTGTGAGATAGTTGGTGATATATGATATTTTCGTGGAGAAATAAATCGTCGTCCAGAAATTAATAAGTATACTTTCACATATTGATAATTGGTTTACCAGGTAGAATTTAAAATGTAAGTATTTTCGTTATGGTGCATGATGAGGAAGCAGCATTGCTTCGGTGCAAACTTCAGGAACACAGTTATCTTATCTAACTGTTTTTTTTCTGTCCTGCAAGATCAGACAACTAGTGTATGAAGACTACGAGCATGATGCATGTTGTTACACTAAAAAGGAGATAAGAGACTTTTTTTTTACATTTCTAAAGAAAATGATTATGAATATATTTCTAAATATTATTTGTAATTAAAAAACTCATGTTCGAATTTAGTATTTATGTATTTTATGAATTAATTCGATTGTATAAAATTATTTGTATTTTTACATACATTTTATAATGGAGAAATACTTAAATATGTAGTTATTTTTATCTAAATTAATTATAAAAGGTAATAAAACAGTAAGAAGACTATTGTTACAAAACTATTTGTAGCTATTTATAGTGTTGTAACTTGTAGCTAAAGTTTGATATATGGTAAATTATGATTAATATAGTTACAAATATATTCGTAGCTATGGCGTGGGATATCTATAATTAACCATATTTGGACGACAGTTATAAATTCATAACTAAAAAAATATTTGTGGCTAGACATAGCTATTGATCAAATAGCCACACATTTTTGATCATATGTACAATTAACTTCAACTAATTCTTGTAGTGTAATCAAGACAATCAAAATGTTTAATTTAATTTCTTGTTCAAGAAAAACGTGTACACCTAATATTGTTACTTCCTTTTCATCTATTGTATGGTATTTCTATATACAGACAATGACAGTGTTTAATGAGAGTTCTTCTGTGTGTTTCAGAAGAAAACAAATGAGAGAAAATAAAAAACAATTGAGCTAATTAATGGTATATAGAGTAGTATGGTTGCATGCGGCAAGGCTAGTATCTGTCTATTATAATAACTGTTTCAGATCTTCAGATATCAAAAAGGAAAATCTCTTCTTTCCTATTTTCATATCATAGGTATAAGTAAATAACATAAATTACTGTGACAGATTTTAGTATATATCTACAAGACTACAACGTACCTCACTGTTTTCACATTATTTTCATCAATTTATTTACATGTATAGGTAATAACACAAAAATCAGGTAGATGTATTGATTGTACTTGAGTAAGAAAAAATGGATATGTATATTGGACGTATTTATGTATACATATAGCCTACCTCCTAGTAGACTTCTAGTCCTAGCTTCAGTAGGAGCAGAAAGATACAAAATTTCGAGTTACATCAATAAATATAATTACTAACAATGATAACAACAACTCGGTCTTTTTACCTTTAAAGTTTAACTTACCTANTGATTGTACTTGAGTAAGAAAAAATGGATATGTATATTGGACGTATTTATGTATACATATAGCCTACCTCCTAGTAGACTTCTAGTCCTAGCTTCAGTAGGAGCAGAAAGATACAAAATTTCGAGTTACATCAATAAATATAATTACTAACAATGATAACAACAACTCGGTCTTTTTACCTTTAAAGTTTAACTTACCTAATATACTACGAATAGTACATTTAAATGAGTAAAAATATTTGATTCAATCTTCCTCAAAAAAAAAAAAAAAAAAAAAACGGGTACTATCATCCACTAGAACCACAAATCAAGATAAGTACACGTGACTTTATATAATCTTATATATAAACAAGTTTCCAAGATATTTTCATAGTTTAATCAAGTAAACATAGACATATGAATTAAACCTAAAGGAAAATAGAGAAGATCATGCATCAAATGTAAAGATAAATGTAAATGTAAAATGCAAAATGAGAAACAGAAATTAAGGAGACCAACAGGTTTGGGCTAGTGGCACTTGAGAGTTATCCCCAAGCTGCCTTAAATGGTAAGAGTATGTGAATGTTGCGTGTCTGGTGAGATTAATCGGTTGACCACAGAATCCCCACGGTTATTTAAAAAAAAGAAAAAAAAAAGAAAAAAAAATACAGAAACTAAGGCAGCAACTTTAAACATTCTTCTGTTTCTTGGTCCAGCGTGTTATGAATCGATAGCAGTGTAGATTGATTGCTATTTAACAGTTAGCTGCAACATTTTTAGTGTAGTTCTGAGCCTATCACTAGGTCCAAATCATACCTACTTCTATACATATTGCATCCATGCATGTATTCATATCTATACGTCTTATGTATTTATATCTATACATGTAGATTACGGACGTAGAATCTCGAGATGAATCGGAAGAAAGGTACGGGACGAAAACGTTTTTGCTTGACGGATCTGTCTCTGCGTGTGTGCTTTTTTGGCTTTAGCGATGCGAAATATTTGTAATTAGTTAAAGTTGTCTTTACATTGCTTTCTTTTCTCTCTCTCTTTCTCTTTTTCTTTGTCTAAAACCGTGACTCGTTCACATCTTTCGTTCGTGCTTCAGTTCTTTTAGCTTTCTATTTTCTTTATTTTTTTTCATTGAGATGACGATGATAATATTCTATTCTTACAATTTTCATTGTAGTCACCGTTTTATTTTTACTTATATATTAGGAATTCTACAATTCGCGCAACTATTTTTTAAATATATTTTATATCATCTTTAATATCACGCTTAACATTAAAAACTAAATTTATCCTTCTTATTTTTTATCACGTTTAAAAGTTTGGAATTTAGGAACATATATTTTATTTTACATTTATAATTTTTTTGATAAAAAAAACTTTTTATAGTTTTTTATCAGAAGTTTTGGTCACTGAAAAATTAACATTTTAGCATCACCAGAAACAAAAAATGACATGTGGCAACATATGATTATTTTAGACAATTTCTATGGAAATAAGATCCTTCTTTATAATTCAAAAAAAAAAAACATATTAGTAACATCTATTAAAAATATATATATTCTTACATGTAGAGATCAATAACATAATTTTAAATTTAATAGATTTGTTTAAATTATAATATAACATCAATTGAGAAAATGGTCCTTACAAGACTTTAGACAAATATATATTTTATATTCTTATATTAGTTAATAAATACTTCTATAACTTTACATAAAGCGAGGTTCACCCATTTTATGACTAACTGGTGTACTATAAAAGTAAATATAAATAGGCTATGAAATTTCGTGGTCATTTCGTTAGCCAGTAATAGCCAAATTGATTATATGATTCCCTAAACCTTGGCTATTATCCACGAATTAAAAACTAAATGGCCACAAAAGCACACTTTTAAACCTCATATTTCTTTCTTTCTCTGGTAATAAAATAACGAGCATTTTTCTTGATCCGAATTTTTTTAGATAAAAATATATTTCAAAACTGGATTTGAAAGATTTTGGTTTCTTACTTTTAATTTTAGTTTTTTCTATATTTCACCTTTTCCTATATTTGATCTGTAATTTCATTTAGTTTTTGGTTTGTCTATAAACATTATATTGTTTTTAAGAATGTTGTCTAATTCACAGCTCTCTCGTCCAATATTTAATTTCGTTTTATATCTGGACAACATTCTTTTGAGTTGACATAACCCTAGAGGATAAAATCATGAATTAGACAAACGATAAAATAATAAAATATATTCATTAGTAGGATCGGCCGAAGCTACATAAGAAAAATGTCCAATCAGGTCGGGCTACTGATAGACCGGTTTGAGTTAACATATATAGCGAGACAAAGATATAAAATTTGGGGGCTGAATGTTGATACCCTCTATCTCAAATCACATCCCATTCCTTAATTATCTAGTTATGTTTTAACATTGTGAAATATAAATATATAATCAATGAGAAATTAGAAAATTCAATTAGGTCGCACATATATACTGAATCCCTGGAAATTTTGAACATTTCTACAGAAGTTATATTTGTCAATTTTACGGTATTACGAAATGAATGAATGGAGATAGATTTCAGTAAAAACTGGTTACTGGTAGAAATTTTGAAACCAATAGACTTATGTTATTATGCAAGTTGTCAATAAGGTCATTTTTATCCCAAGTTCTTACGGGGTCTCTTGCACTGTTCGTGGGGTTCACTGACATATAAGTCCCGTAAACAGTGTAAGAAACGATTTCGAAAACTCTTAAATAAGAATTGTTTGTTGCATTATTCGCGGATTCCACTGATATGTGTCGATCCGCGATCGATTGATTAAAAAAAAAATCAGATGACAAAAAAAATAAAAAAAAAATAACAATAACCCAATTTTGAGGTTCTAAGGATAATTATGTCTTTAGCCTAAAACAATAAGGACCAGTCTAATACTAGAATACAAAAATACTGAATAGTAGCACATTTGTTTCATAAATGATTTTGCACTTTTTGCACATCTGATCATAATTTCATAAACCATCTGAGATTTTGTATTATCGTATCTCACATGGCGAACTACGTTACAATATATTATCACCATATATAGTTACATGTGTATCTATATATACTACACATGATACGTAAAGACAAAGAGGGATTCGTACCCATCACAGGTTGCTTCCTACGTAGAGACCCATCTCTGTTATTACTTACATATGATTCTTCAAATAGTTCTCCGTACAGTTAAACAATGCTATAGCTAACCCATGACATCACAAAACCAATTAATACATGTTATCTCGAGGCTTGACCCAGTTTTTTTGTTCGGAAGATCAAGTAAGAGATTCGCCCACACCTCACCTATCTCTTTCTCACACGCACACTCTCTCTATATGTAGTTATAATTTAAGTATTATTGGGCAGAATAACTTTTTTTTTAACGCCATTGGTCAGAATAACGAAGAAGCGATAAATATGCTCGAGGCCATTGTCTCTCCAGTGTAGCCCACAGACCACGTACAAAATCTCTCAGTGTACATGCATCTTCATATTAATTAATCGATGTAACTTCTTGAAAATATCACTATTTTATTACAATCATCCCAAAGAAATAATATAAAAAGGTTCATTATAATGTCTTCAAACGAGACTACGAGAGTACGAGTCCAGGTACGTACACTATCGATGTGCTGTCCAATTTTTTCATTATTTATTTTCGTATACACAGTTTGCTCATACTTACTCTTTGAATTAGGAAAAATATGGATGGTTTGATTTGTTATTTGTGTCGAAACAAAAAATATAGACATATGTAATTTTATAAAGCAAATATTAATATATAATATCTGAAAATATAAAATAAATCGCAAAATACTAATATTTATTTTGGAATGAAATATGATATTATCAGTCATATATATACACATATATTTAAAGAGTTATATATATATTATAATTATTATATTTTATGTAGACTTAACAATATTTTTATTTATTAATTGATTATTTAGTTTGAAAAGTTTGAAAAGTAAATAATTTTTAATAAAATATTCATTATTTTAGATTTTTATTTATTATATTTATTATATTTTATTTATATAAATCAAATCATATATTCAGTTTAAAATATATAAAAATTTGGACATCCAGAATATCCATATAAAAATGATCAAATTCAAACGAAACAAATTAGATTATAAATATCCGGATTTTACTTACTATCGCATGTATATGATCTCTTCAAAGTTTGCAAATGTCTTTTCTTTTTGTCAATTGAAAGAAATACATAATAATAATAAATAATAATAATAATAATAATAATAATAATTAAATTTTAAAATTCAAGTGTTTGCGAAATTAGTTTTGAATGATTTATTTTATCTATTGACATAGATTCAACCAGAGTACTAAATATTTTTGACATATTCGAACACAATTTTCTCACCATAAAAACATCGTCGATGCAATCATAACTTACTTTGTGCTAGTAATACATAAATTAGCTGATTATGTACAACAAATAACTTCACGGGAGATTTACCAAAAAATGACATAAAAATTGATTTTGAATGCAAAATTATATTTTAAATTAAATCAAATACAAAAATATACTTCAAATTCAATTAATCAAATGTAAAAGTAATTTTTATGGCTTAGTTATGCCCTTTTGACTGACTGTCGCAGTGGAGAAGTGGTCGTTAACGCTCTTCCAGACGACGGGGTGTCTCAGGTTTGGTGGTGCTCTCTATCCTTCTCAAGATGTGCTTCTTCGTGGTTTCTTCTTCACAGAGGCATGGGGTTGTGACTGTTTCGCTGGCGATGTCAGACGAATGGCTCGTCGGCGCTTGAGGATTTCTGAAGACCGGCGTCACGTGGAGTTGTCTTTGATTTGGAGACGTCTCTCCAGTTATCTTCCTCATTCTTTGTTTCTCACATGTCAATGGTTTGATGCAGGGAGTCCTGAGTCGGAAAGGCGCGCTTTTTGGTGTTGGGGTCTCGGGTGGTTTCAAGTGAGTAGCTTCGTCCTTGCAGGTGCTGATTTTGTTGATAATCGTGAATCACTCTCTAGTTTTTAGAGGTGAAGCGTGTGAGTGGTGTTGGTGCCTCGGTTGGTCATCGCAGTTCCAGCCCATCTCAGTGTAAGCTCGCTTAGGCTATGACCTTCCTAGTGTCGAGTAGGGTCACTTGATCCTGTTTGGAAAGTTGGTGCCTTTCATTGTTTGCAGGTACCTATAACTCTCAGTCCAAGGCTGCTACAACTCAACCTAAACTTTCCGTTCCGGAGTTGAAACATATGTTGCGTCTGACTGTGAACATATTTCATCAGGTATGGTTCTCAGACTTTGTTTCCTCTCCATCGCTTCAAAGGCTACAACACCTTTGACAAGGAGGAGGTTTGGGATACGATAGCTCCTAACCGGATTATTTTGAAGGCAGTAGTTAGGAGACCGAAGGATCCCAGGCTGCGCTCACAGCCTAGCAATGTAGTCTGAAGAATCCAAACTACCAAGTTTAGATTGTAGCGATCTTTTGGTTGAATCTCTGTTAAAAAGTGTTGTAAAGTTGTTTCGTACGTTGTAAGTCATGATTTTCCTTGGTTTAGGGTTTAGTAACTATGTTTTAGTATTATTTATATTTTAGGGTTATATTTTAAAATCTCAAAAAACAACAACTAAATTTGACATATATGCATTTAATTTTGTATATATTAAACACTTTATAAGTTGACCTTATGTTTAATGAAGTATTTGTTACTATTTAATTATGTATTTGATTTTACGGTTTAAAAAACTTCTTGAAAAGTCTTTTTAACATATGATATATTAGTAAATTTAAGATTTACAAAACTTATTGGTAAATATTTTAATATATTTTATGTTAGAAATTTTTTAAGAAGCATTTTAATGCATTTTATGTTAAAAACTAATCTAGTATTCATCAGAAGATTTCACTATAAGTTTTCTCCATCGAGAAGACTTTTAGAGAAGTCTTCTTCGCGAAACATATCTGAAAAATTCAAATATCTTTCTTAGATCTGGTAAGATTCATGTTTAGTTTCTCCAAACACACACATAACTTCTTAATGAAAGTTACATACTCGTTCTTGACTAAAAAACATGGATTTGAATAATTCCAGTAATTTCATAAATTCTAAAATAAAAATAGGATTTTGGAATAAAACTAAAGAGAAAGTGAAAGAAAAATGGTTTGTACATGTAAAAAATAATGATATGAAAGTGTAGATGTCGATTTCAAGTGTATTTAGAGTTTGAAATTTTGTTGTTTATGGTGGTTGGTATATACTCCCTCCGTTTCAGAATGATCCATATTCTAAGAAAAAATTTTGTTTCTAAAAGATCCATATTTTAGATTTTCAATGTATGTAATAATGACAAATTGTAGATTTCAAAAATATTAATTGTGTTTACTGAATTTTGATTGGTTAAAATTTATAGAAAATAGTTAAATGCGGAAAACAATACATTTATTATAAAGTTTTACGTGTTTTCTTAATAAGTGTGAAAACTCTAGAATATAGATTATTTTGAAACGGAGGGAGTAGATAATAATAATAATACTGTAAATAAAAGAGAAATATGATGATGATAGAGTAACATAATGGTTTTGACATTTTGTGAATAACTTAAATTTTTGAAGTGAATAGAACAAATGAAATTTTTAAAAAGATTAAGTTACTTTTATACTTGATTTCAAAGTTTTAAGTAATATTTGCAAAACTCTCTAAATACATATGTTGCATAAATTGGCGTAATCAAAATCAAAGAATCGGAGTTACTTTTTTAGAAAATTATTGTTTTAACGAAGCATATCTATTTTTTTTAAGAAAACGGGAGTAGCTGATAGAAACTAGAGTGCAGAAAATGCAAAAGGGAAGTTTTACTAGTTAGGGGAATTCAGCTGGCATCTAACGGTCTCCATCTGGATCTAGTTACTTCGTGCTTACACTTTTATAACAATATATATAATAAAGGTTAGATTATTATAAAGATAAACGAATGGGACATCCTTTCTGATTTTTATTTGAACAAACCAATCATAAATTAGGTCAAATAAATTCTGCTTGACCCTTCAATCCATAAGTAGAATTATTTTGTATTCGAAAACTCAATATTCATAATTCAAACAAAAAAATTATATCCATATTAGTTCCGCCGAAATTTACTGGCTAACCAATAAAATAATATTAATTATATTACATTAAAAATATTTTTATTTTTATTTTATTTTATTCAAATAGAAAAATATATTTATAAAAAAAATAATATAAATATTTTAATATTTATATATTTACAGAAATATATTATTTTAAAAAATAATAGATTGGCAATACCCATAATTCAAATCGGCCAAACCACATATGTTTCGCTTAGAATAAGCTCAACTAACATTCATATTTCAAACTTTTCAGTTCAATTGATTCGTATCCATTTCGTAGTGAATTAAAAAAACGAAACCCACAGATAATTATTCATATTCCTAGCACCACCAAAACCCCAAAAAACAATTCCCACCAATCCCCAATCCTCATAGCTAGGTTCAGGCCAAAGTAGCTGAGAGTTTTAGATGAGCTCAGATAAAGGCTGTTCCAATCTCACTACACAATGTATCATATGTTAAAAACACAATCTTTCTCTCTACTCTCTCTCTTTCTGACCCATTTGTCCGGTTCTTATGTCCTCTCGTTGTTATCTATAATATATATTGCAAAAGCTTTATTTTTCCTTAGATTAATCACTTCCCTTGTGTATCCATAAATGGAAACATAGTTAAGCGATCACCTTTTTAATTATATCCAATAGGTTCACTCCCCCATAATGGTCCCTTTCATTTTTAAACTCTTGTTAATATGAATTGATTTAACATCATTTGGCATCTGCGGTTCAGTACTATATTTTTTGATGATTTTTATTCATTCCGCACTAAAATGCAACATAACGTAAATCATAGTGTTAGGTATATCAATATAATGTGGCCGAGATTATTTAGATCCTAATATATTTATTTCAACTAAAATAGAACCAAAAAAAAACAAAACAAGAAGCGGGCAATTAGCTGACAACACATGTAGGATCCGTGGCGTTTTAGACAATTCGAGACCCTGCTTTCTCCACGACCAAACAAAAATAAAAGAACAAGAAAAATACCCTAAAAGAAGAAAATAAATAAAAGAAAAGCAGAGAAAGAGAACATGTTAAAGCTAGTGATGATCTTGAAACCGGTTGATTGGCAACCTAAGAGAGTGATCCAAACGCTGCCGTGAAGCCTCACCATCACGAACTTGTGGCGGTTCACGCACTATAGCGGAGCCACGGTTAGGAAAACCGGTCTGATCAACGGGTTCACCGACACAAGTGTAGCTTGATTCCACAGGACCACCACCAGCCATGTAATTAACGGTTGTTGTTGTGTGAAGATTAGGGTTTGGAGAGATGCTTCTATTGCCTCGAATGGATTGGCTGAAGTAGTAATCATTGACGTTGTTGTAGGGTGAGTATTGGTTTGAAGAGTATGGGTATGGTGGTTGAAGTGGTTGGGGAACCAAGTTTGTTGAGGAGCTTCCGGTATATAGCATCGGTGATGAGTAAACCGACCGGTATATAGTTGGATCTGCGGTTTGATATCTGCCAATTACACTCGCATTATTCATTATAATAAGTACATTTTGTAATGTTTTTTTTCATAATTTAAAGTCTTAGGATGAAGAGAAGAGTACCCGAAAGGTGTAATTCCTGGTGGGGTTAAGGTATCGTTACGGTAGACTAGTTGACGGGCTTGATTCAATGTCTCCGTCTCCCTCTCTTTAAGTTTATAGAACCAAAAGAAAAAAAGGACATCAAACTAAGTCTTTAATGCAATATCTACTAGATTGACGTTATAGTCAGAGCAAGTATATATGGGACAACAAGCATCAACCAAAGACAGAAGATTATTTATGAAAACTGTTTTTTTTTTTTTTGCACGAACTAAAAAGTGTGATTATATGAAGCTAAGTAGACATGCCTTGTCTGTGGCGATTCATGTGACCACCAAGAGCTTGGGATTTGCAGAACTTCAGTGAACAAAATCGACATTCGTACACCTTCCCGCTCTCATCTTTCCCTTCTTTACTACCTTTCTTCTTTCTTTGACCTAATGAGCAACAAAACCCACGCCTTAATATATAATTCCACCAACACACAAGTCATTTGGATTCCACGAGTGATCCAAACCTTTATCATTAGACACTATATACTACCAAATATTTAATTATATATCCCCTTACTTTTGTTTTGCCTGTTAATGATATATATATACTACTTATTAAATTTGATTGACTACATAATTTTTATAAATTTAAAGTTACTTAGAAATATGAAAAAATTTTACATATTGAAACATAAAAACTCTTCTAAATATTTTATATTTAGGAATATAGGGAGTATATATTTATTTATTACATATATGTATATAACGTTGAAGTAATTAGGGTTTTCCATGGTAAAAATATACCAGAGGAAGAACCTTCCTCCAGGGTTTGCTTATTGCCATCTCTAGAAGAATCAACTGGCAGGTTGTTGAGGTCTAAGTAATTATCCTCATTCCTCCTGCCAAAAAAAAAATCATTAAAGAGAAGTGTGAGTTTAAAGATTAAGAAATGAAAGATATAATTAAGAAAGTGGTTTTGTGTTTTGTGGGGCATATACATAGTGGGAAATGATAGATTGGCCTGAGATAAGACTTCTCTCCAAGTGCTAGAATAGTTGAGGATATATATTATAGGGGACTTTCAGTTGGAGGCTGCACCACAAAAGGAAGAGAAAAACGTAGAGAGTAGTAAAAGTTAAAGAAGAGAGGTTGGGAAGTTTTCTATCAGTTTATCTGCCACAAACCCTCTCATTTCTCTACCACAAAGATAGAGGTAGTGTGGGCTTAAGGGGTTTTAACTAAACCAAACCAGAGTGAAAGTGTTTGTGGTTTGTGTATGTGTGTGTGTGTGTGATGAAAGAGAGAGATGAGAGGGACATTTCCTAAGTGAAAGGAGATGCTTGGGCTACTAGCCTAGAACCCTATTACTGTGCAATTAATTCATGTTAAAAAGACAAACTCTTAATATTTTGAACTGTTTTTAAAGAAATCAATTAGTACTGGACCTTCTCTCTGTATATATCTTCATACTGAAATCAAAATAGACTACATAAATCTTCTTTCAACATGTTAAGTTAATCATCGCATTCGTAAAATTGTTCCTTTTGTTTTGTTTTTAATCAAAAATCTTACACTTTAAGTTTATAAACTCTCTACGTTGAAGATCAGCGAAGATAACTTGTCACTAATACTCCTCAAAACTACACACATAATGGAAGGAACCCTAATTAAGTGTAAGTTACTCATGTTAATATAATACAAAGCATCTTAAAAGAAGCAAGATAGTACTTTGTCAACAATGAATTAAATGTGGAAAGCCACATCTAGCGAATCATTGTCTCTTGATAAATAATCTTTCATGAATAGTTTGCAGCTTCAAGATGGTCCTTGGTGGACTTGTGATCCTCACTTAAACACACAGAGGAAAGAACAAGTAACTAAAAGAAAATGGATTTTATACTTTTAAGGACAATCCGAGACATGGCTAGCTCTATGGTCCTGCTGCTTTGAACATTACGTTTTGAGAAATTTTACAATAAATATGTATAACAAATATAAATGTAAGAAAAATAGTTAGCTAGTAATGGTCCCCCATTTATAGATGTAATGTAATGGCGATAGGCCTCTCCTGGGGCATCCACATCATAAAAAAATCAAATTGTTTTTTGTACCCTAGGGTTTTGCAAATGGGACATGCAAGTGTTGCTATCACATAACTAATTATTAGGGTCCTTTGTAATCTAAGTTGGATATGCATGTCCTCTTCTACATTTCCTTTGCAATTGTGCTCCTAAATGTTACATGCTTAATCTTCTTGTTAATTATAACAAATTTATGAAAAACATTAGAATGCTAACAAAGTTAGTGTAAGACCTAGTTATAACACTGTCCTTGAGAGGGATACCTAAAAGTAGGGCTGGATACAAGACGAGTTATGTTATTTTATGTGTACTTGCTACTTGTTTTGTCTTGCATAATTAATAAAAAAAAAATTGACTTTGTACTTAATTTGTTAAAAATGAGTATTTGATATTTTGAGTATTTTTATCAAAAATGAATTATTTGTAAATTATTTGTCTCACTCTATTATTTGTTATTTACGAGTAATTGCTCCCCAAAATTCTCAGCGTGCAAGTCACGTGCTTAAGTTGTTGGAAGGTCAAAACTTCAAAAACTCGATAAAGGTATGCTCTCATGCCGACCTACCCGAAATAAAAAGAATATTGTTCAAAAAGTCAAGCCTAACCCACCGTTATTTCACGGCGTTATATATGTTTATCAAAGCAAAACCAATCATAGTCGACACTAGCCATCTTTGTTTTCCACTTATTTTTATAATGAGACATGCAATAACAAAAAGAATTTGCAGTTTATAAATGTGTAAATCGAACAAAAACTAACTAGCTTAAAGAAGTCTAGTGGTTGAAGAATTCATATTGGCATTAGGGGACCAGAGTGAATCGTTCCACTATAATTTTACATACGAGTGGCAATCATAAAAAGTACCAATTAAAAATAGCAAGAAGTGCCGAGGATTGATATGAATTTTGGTTACATGACAAGACAAATGTTACGTCGGTATAACATACATGTATGGGTATAGAGTACAATTTTTTTATTTTGTATTAGAGTACAAATTTGAGTCAGACTTAATTAACATGTTAATGATGGGGCAGCAAAGATATCGAGGATCTTATTCATATTGAGGATGTGCATGCTACTTATGAGTGGGAAACAGAACCAAAAAAAAAAAAAAAGTTGAGTGAGTGAGTGAGTGAGTGATGAGGAGAGAGAAGGGATCAGGTGAGAGAAGGACCACACTACTACTCCAAGACTGTCACGGCTAGTAAGCTAGGACTTGCAATCTCACCCTCTTCATGTAACATCTGCAACTCTCTTTCGGACAATCATACTTTTTACTCCTTTCTCTTACGTGGTCCTCCCCCCTCTCCCTCCCTTTTCTTTTCAATTTTTTTTTACCTTTTTCCTTTTACATGTTTCTTCTCTCTTTTTGAACTTTCTATTGTTTTTTTTTTTAAATATGTTAAACCATGGTCTAACCACAATCCTAAATTGGGGTTTGTTAAATTTCTGAACTGAGAATGCGAAGTAGAAGCTAAATCGGTACAAACCATTTTTGTCCGGTTGAGAAGATGATTACATTAATTTGTATATTACAACTCCAAACAGGAGAGTATAATAATCAATGAATTTGGGGAGAATTTGTGTAGTCCGTCTTATAAACCATAGAGTAGTAATATGTAATAGTCACCGTGATCAATGTAAAATAAATAAAAGAAGTATGGATTATGTAAAAAAATTAATCATAGTGCTTACCAGTTAGCACTATCCCAATATCATAGTAACTCTAAAAGAAACGAAAATATTCCGAAAATCATCTAACTATGAAGGAAATATGGGAGCACCACATATAAAATTTAATAGACACTCGTCAAACTTATCAATTTATAAATTATATTATTCCACTTGAATTGTTTCTAGTGTACTTATTTCTCTTAGTTACTCATCAAAGGATGAAGATGTACATTTGATGAGTGGACATTTAAAGGCTACAAGTACCTAGATGCTTTAATTTCATTTTCCTATGGGTGTTCATTTCAGTAAAACCAAATCAGTTAAAATTGAACAAAGAAACAATTAGATTTAGTAGTACTGAATAAACCGAAGTTATTTTGTAAAAAAACTAAAGTATATGTATATAGTTTGGTATATGAACCAATCAAACCGAAGAAACTGATTAACAAAAAATATTAGTATACTTATATATAGATTTTATAATATACATAGTTTATTTTATTAATATAATATTCCTAACTAAAATGTTAATTTTATTTTATTTTGTTTAAAGTTTAAAAAGTTATTTTTTCATTTTCATCAAATTAAATAAAACATAATTTTATTTTTATTAGTAACTATTTGTGTTAAAATATATTTATATAATAATATTATGATATTATTATTTTTCTTGATTTTATTTTAGTAGTTCAACAAAGCAGAAAATATTATATTTGAAAGTTAAAATATATTTATATAATAATATTATGATATATATTTATATAATAATATTATGATATTATATTTGTGTTAAAATGTATTTATGTTTTAATAAATCTGATTTAATTATATAATCTAAAAATTTATTATAAAAAATAAATATATTTCTAATTTTATTATAAAATTAAATAAACTGAAAATTATATATAAACAAATCAAACCAAATTAGATATAGTTTCAATATGATAGCTAATTTTTATTAAAAAAATAATGATACCAAAAAAATCAAATTGAAATCCGGGCTGAACATATCTATTTTCATGATACTTGACTATAATATATATCTATATTTTTATGTTACAAATATGATGATTTTCATGTAAATATCTATATATAATATAATCCTCTAAAACATTTAAAATTGATATTTATAGTAATTCTTACACACTCTATAAATTGTTTAATTTGGGTTTGTATCAAAGACAACTAATTTTATTACGGATCCAGAATTAATTTTGATTCGAAATAAAATTTTAATTTCAATACTTCCCCTTCCCCTTCCCCTCCCCTAAACTTGATTTTGGCAACTTTCATGATCCTGCTCAAAATAATTAGAACTGCTATTCTGTAAAGATGTATGCATTACATATCTTAGATTTGATCCTCTCCATTCGTAGCATTGTTACCAGATGATATTAACATTTTTATATTTCCCATACATCTAAAATAATATTAGAGCAACCAAGTGTGCCTAAATCCTATCAATTTTTTTTTTCAGAATTCAAACATATCAATTATTCCATCAACTTTATGTGCACAGTGTACTTCGATACTTCTCTTTACAAAGGGAGCCGAACATCATTGAGTTTCAAAACATAATCCCAAGATGCATTATTTAGGAGCGCATTGTTTTTTTTATATATAACATTTTCTCTTTTTTTTTTTTTTTTTTTTGATAAAGAACATTTTCTCATTCGCTAACACTTTTTTTGCTTCATCATACGGAAACGATTCATCCCCGTCTAATAGCATGAGTGCTTTTCAATTCCTGATCCTTGAATTGAAAGTTTCTACCTTTAATCTTCTTATGTTGGTTCCATCTTGATTAAACCCATCAAAACTTCTCTGTCTCAAATCTTCTTCTGCTTGCCTCCATCCCGATTAAACCACACTCCATTGTTCTTGGATCCTGGTATTTGTTTCCCCTTGAATTTTCCTCTCTTCTCAAATGTAAAATTAACCACTGAATTTATCTAATACAGTATGACACTCTCTTTTCAATTCGGTCTCTTCAACTTTGCTAACTGTTAAACAAAAGGAAAATTAATGTTATCAATTCTCAAAACATCGAATACATAAACAATATTAAAAACTAGATGAATAATACTGAAGGATTTAAGATATCATAATGAAATTAATTTCATACCAAATAAAGGTTGAGGTCCAATCCCATTTCTCCTGACATCTGAACATCTTGTGGCTTCGTTCCATTACTTATGTCCCCATATAAATTCTGACCCTCCACAATACAATAACTCTGGCTGTTTGAATTTTACAAAAATGGTTAAAGTAGTGATAACCTCAATTCAGTTAATGGGCCATACCAATGGCAATAAAAGCCCAGGTTTTATACACTAAAACATATCTGCGTACAAATTCTCATTTTATAGTTTTATCATAGTTCATGATCCATAATAGAATACACTTTGATCCTTGGTGTTGATTTCTTAATTTGGGCATATAAGCCCACTGGGTGGGCTACGGAGAGAAAGATAATATGATTTTATGATTATTATTATTTTGGTCATTTAAATATGAAAAGGTACACTATATGTAATTAACACTATCTATTATATAACAAAAGACTAAAAGTATAGTCATTTTAGAGGAGAAGAAAGGTATATGTACAGGTAGCCAAATAAAAGGTATTTATGAAAGTCGATATGCTTATCAAGTGGAGGTTTGATACTGAAGGGACCAGTAAATCAAAGGCAATATACGCTGACGATATTCATTCATTCATTACAAAAAGAGAACCATTTTATTTAGAGACCTTTAGCATCTTTTTTTAATAACAAGTGGTTGGTTGGTCCTTAACAAGTACACTTACCAATTGCCGCGTCATATAGGGATCGGAATAAAGCAATAACATGATGTTTTGTTCTATAAATTTTGATTACAAATGGAGAAATTCCCTTAGATAATCAATTTTAATTCATTTTTTCACAAAAATAGTTTTTAAAGAAAAAATTATCAAAATAGTTTTTTTTTTAAAAACTAATTTTTTTATTTATATGCATTTATGTCCCTAGGGTTAACTAATTTAGATTTTAGGGTTTAGAGTACAAATATGGATTTGGGGATAGGTTTTCAAATTTCAAAAAAATAAAAAAAATTGAAAATTTTAGAAAAAATGTTATTTTGGTCATTTTATTTTTCTATGGCTATTTTTGTGACAAAAACTTTTAAAAAAAACTATTTAAGAGAATTGCTCATACAAATAAGCGTTAAATTTTATTTATTTAATTACCAATTAACTAGATAGAGTTTTTGTAACAAAGCCTCCAAATGGAAAAAACAAATCAAGCATTAGGGATCTAATATATCAAATGAATCGAGCGGAACAAAAAAACAAACTAGATTCATCATTACAAAAATGGATCAGACGAATTAAACATTCCATAATATATGTTTAAATGATAAAAATAGATTAAAAATCTAAGATATTGTACAAAACTAAAATAATTTATATAAATTTTATTATTTATTTTCACAAACAAAAGTAGTTTTAAAATACTTTATAAATGCAATAAATATTTATAATTCTAGGTAAACTAATATACTAGTTTTGATTTTCAATATTAGCAACACTTAAAATTAAAAAAAATTAAAAAAATTCTGAAAAAGTAATATATTTTTATTTTAAATAATAAAATATATAGTTTTTATTGTCAACAAATAATAAAATATATAGTTAATATGGTTAGAGATGTACATTCAAATACACGTTCAAAATTTATTTGAGTTTGTCTGAGTTTCATGTATTCGAAGTTAAAGATCTAAATCTCATTTGAATATTTATACAGAATATAGAATAACAAACCTCTAAAGTATTGAAAATTAAAATCATTAAATTTATTTAAATCAAAAATATAATTTATAATTAAACTAGATAAATTTCTGAATTTAATTTTACCAAAGTTTTGAATTGAAAATAAATTTATTATATATGAAAGATAAATTGAATTTTTTTAAATAGTTATTGTACTTAAAAAAACTCTAAACACATAAAAATAATTATTAGGTTATGCAAAACAAATCAAATTAAATAAAAATAAAAGAACTGCTAAACACACTCGTATGTAGTTACTATAGAACGTGGTTCCTTGCTTTTCTTCAAATTTCGTCGTACAGTTAATATTTTATTAATAAATAGAGTATATTAGTTTGTAGTTTGAATAAAATATTGAACAAAAAATAATAGTGGGTCGTACACTTAAAAATAATAGTGTATCATCTATCTTTTAGACCATCATTATCTCTCGTCTCTTAACCGGAGTTCTTAGTTTCGGATAAGAGATATAGAAGTCGTTTCTTAGCCGAAAATATTAAAAAAACAAAAATTATCAAATCATAAGTTAAGAACCTCAGTTAAAAGACCGGGGATAATGATACCCTTAATTCATTTCTCATTCAAAACTTAAAAGTACTACACATAGTAAGTAAAAGTTAGGAGCGCTTTCCTTAAAAGTAATTTTACAACAAACAAATTAAATAAACATATTTTTGTAAAAATATTGTTTAAATAAACATATGGATTTTTTGGTATAAAAGTTGAATATTTGAGAACTTCAGTCTCCGCCAAAAATAAAATCAAAGAAGAAATGTTGATTTGGATCAATCGAACATGTAAAAAAACGTAATTTAGTTAACATTATAATCTCTTAAGCTTTGCAAATTGTATGTAAGAATGTGTTTAATATATAAAATTTGCTCTCTTATTAATTCTCTTGAGAAAATCACTCAAAACTCAAGTAATCCTTAAAACAATCTAAAAGCTTATGAATAAAACAATCAAGTATGCAACTCCTTATATATGAATAGATAATTCCTAATTTTAATAGTCTTAACACTTTAAATCTTTCCTAATCCTTTTAGACAACCAAACTAAGATGGGATTAAGATAGCTTGATCTTTAAGCTATTTCAAGCTTAATCCAACAATTTTTCCCTTGAAGTTGAAACCATCTTTTGATAGATCTTCAACTTCAATTAAACTTCTCGTTTATTTGTATCGTATTCTTTCAAGTCCCTTAGTCAAGATGTTTGCTCGTTGTTCAGTCCCTGGTATGTGTTGTACCTCGATTAGATTGTTGTCAATGCATTCTCTTTTGTTGGATTCATAGAACTTTTTGCCTATAAAAGAGATCCTTGCTTACCAAGCATGGATCGACTTTTCCCCAAGCGAACTCATTTAGAATTTACTTAGCGATCTCATTACTTTATAAAGAACTAACTTGATTTGAATATTGATCTCGTTTTTAATTTGTAATCTTTTTTTTTACTTCGAATTACTTCAATACAAATGAAATTTCTGATTTACTTTGTCCATAAATCATTTAATCATTCTTTAATCATATATCCGAACTCATATCTCACCAGCGGAGCGACAAAAACTAAAATGAATGCTCACACAAAAGATACAGAAATACTTAATCATGTAAATAGGCATGGTCTTGAAAAAGTTTAAAAGAACACTGGTCGAAAGCACAACAATATTTTTAAGACCTGTAAAAAAATAATGGTTCAAAATGATGTTAACATGGTTGGAACATATTACTTTTAAGATAATCACTATAAGCTTTTACCAACTGAACTATAAGAAAATATTGAAAATAATGTCGGAGAGCATGAAGTTTATGTATGCTTCTGTGGCAGGTCGCTACTGCATATAAAATAAGTCTACCAAGCGTTTCCTACCATACACGTCCCTACATTAAACCGGATGTTTGACGATCGGGCGTGTGATTGAAGCAAGTCATTTCGCGTTTGAGGCGGTGTCCTCTCTGATATTTTTGGTAAAGAGCACTCAGAAAAGTTGAAATAAAAAAGAGTATTAAAATTACAATTACAATAATATATCGACAAGATCGCTTATACCGATGAGATTTCTCACGGGAGCAAGGGGACCGCTAACGTGGGTAGATGATAACAAACTGATATAATTATGTTAGAAAATAAAATATAATTTACTATTTTCTTTGCTACAACTGTAGTGGTGCGACATAAGGTTGATTGGAGAATGGAAATGTAAATATAGTGGGAACTATTGTGTCGTAATTTAATATTTGTTCATTCTTACACAAGATCTATAGTTTTAAATATTAATTGTATTCACATGCCAATAATATTTTTTATAATTGTTTGCCAGAAACTGCGGTCGTTTATGACTAGCATTTTTTAGATGGAGTTGGCGAATGACACGTAGCTTATTGCAATAAACAGATCTAGCCTCTTTTTCTCAAAACCAGTATAGATACTTCAGAAATAAAGATAGTTGCAGGGGCGAAGGCAGTAAAGAACAATTTATCAATATTAAATATTGTTATAATGTTATGTATATTAGAGAAGTTTTAGCCCAGCTAAAATGGTTTAAGCCTTATTGTGCACTCCTATCCAAGGTTCGTCATCATCTCTGCTATCTAATTTTTCTTTCATAAATTATACATCCTCTAAAAATTCATAGCGTCGCTGCTTAATAAATATAAACTAGAAAAAATATATAAAATAGTTACATCTATCTCTTAATCAGAATTTTGTATTAATTAAAAGATAAATTTATTGAAATATCATTTCCAAACTTTTTCTTAATATTTTTATGGCATTCGATCCTAGCTAGACAAACCTTACTCTATCTTTTCTTTTTGTAAAGAGATTTACTAACATTACATCAAATAAAACAGTCCATGATTATAACAGTCGGCGTTTATGATAAAAAAATTCTAACATTTATATTTTAAAAGATTGTTGATAAAAAGATTATCCCTTATATATTAAAGTTAATATATTTTATAATATAAGGTATGGTCAAATTCAACCATTTAAACTAAATGATTGTATGGCCCTTCCAACCGTTATTCAGAACTTTTTCACCATTAGAATTAGTGTATTGTGAACACATGTAAAAGTTTTTTCATGGAAAAAAATTAAATATAAACCTAAAGCATAACAAAAAAAAACAAATTTAGTGTATTGTGAATGCTCAAAAAGGTTAAGCCAGTTATATGGCCTTTCCGAGTATTAACAAAAAATTCACTAGTAAAAATATTTTTCAGAGAAAACAAATTCAATCTAAACCTAAAGCGTAAAAATAAAACCATGAACTTTGATATTTCATAATATAAGGTTTGGTCCAGCTCAGCTATCTAAACAAAATAGTATATCAAATTCGACATAACTTGCAAGAATAGAACTGCGCGTAAACCTTGAATTTTCACTGTTTAACATTCTTGAACTAGCTTGTGATTAAAATAAATAATAATGGTATGTATCAATTATGTAACGATTTGAAACCATTCAAAAGATATCTATACTATTAAAACAGCAACATGACCAGTTGATAAAAGGTTATGTCCAACATTTATATTCCCACATTACCTACTTAAAAATAATCTTTATATCTATTTTCTAACTGCATCTAAACATATCACGATTCTAACCACCTTCAATATTTCAATAATATAATCAGTTATTTTTTACCAATAAACCATTGGATTATTGATTCATAAAAACCCAGTTCAATCTTCAAACCTTCATCGAAGCTACAAATACAACATTTACTGCGATAATGAGAAAAGTGTTATAGAAACCCAGTTCTAATTTTCGAAGCTGCAATTACAAGTGTTTAACTGATTATGAGATTCAAAACTACTTACAACAAGCAGGTTTATCTGCCTATCTTAATCGATCAACAAATCAGAAACATTAATAAACTCGAGTTTGGTTGAATCTATGTTAGAAATCTATTTATTTTAGTCGAATCTATTAAAAAAATATAGAATTGAGTAAAATCTGATGAAAAAGCAGGAGGCTGTCAACTTGAGTTTCAGAGAAACACTAGGTCAAAAGGAAAGAGACGAAATAGAAAGTACGGTTTTGACCCTCACTAATTTTTTTTTAAAAAAAAACAGACGAAAAAAGCAAAAACCGGTAGTCCGAACTTGGGTACCCACAAACCTTAAAACTATTGTAATACATTATAAGTTCCATTATTAACAAATGGGACCATAGTATTTATTTTCCCCAAAAAGTTACAACCAATTCTTCTATCTATGACATTTAGAGCATTGATTAACCTTAAGAAATCTAAATGAATTTCTTATAAATTTATATTTTTTTATTTTTTCAATTAAAATCGAACCAATCGCGAGCCGCCACATGTTGGTGGGGCCCGTAAACAGTGCAAAAAATCCATAAGAACCGGTTCTTAATTAACAACTTTTGAAACCGGTTCTTACACTATTCATGAAACTCATACCTCTAAGAACCCCCCTGAGAACCCCCTTTAATCATAGTCTTAGTTCTTTCGTTTGAAATATTTAGTTTTATAATTAACTTAACAAACATTTGATACAACACTTATTTTTTTTACTGTTTTTTTATTTTTACAACAATCAGAATTTAAAATTGATATTAGCATACATGATTTAAGTAAATTGAAAAATGATCAGTTAATATAATATGGTCACGAAATATTAAAAATATCAAAATGCATTAAAATATCTAATCACCAAATTTAGCGGTTCGACTGCGAATTCGAGTCGGATTTGAAAACGCTGATTAAAACTTAACATAACTATGAATATATATTTGTTACCTTAAATATTTTCAACTAAAAAATAATATGCGATTTGAAAGCAAATATTTTTACTAATAATTTTCAAAACCTCTTATTAATAATTTTTAAAAATTTCAATACAATTATCAAAACCTCTTACTAATAATATTTTTTTAAAAAATATTATAAAAACATATAAATTAAATTTCTTTAACATATAATAAAAATTATAAAAAAAAATATTACAAAGAATTGGGCATACCGACATATGATTCCGAAAAAACGAACATATGCTAACGGGTCAACTTTTAAATTGTTATTATTTTATAAAATAGATTTTGATTAAGATTTATACACAAATATGATTACAAAGAAAAACACAAATATGATTACATAGAAAAATACGAATATAAAAAATAAATTTCTAAAATGAAATAAAACAAAAATATACCCGCCCTTTCAAGGGCGGGTCAAAATCTAGTGAAAGCTTAAAGTTAAAACAATCTAATTGTGGAAAAAGTATCCAGTTGCTGGTGGTAAAATCATCGAAATGGTTTTCAGTGATGCTAAAATCCACGCCTCAATAAAAAAAGAACACATCTAAATTTACTGTGAAACAAATAAATAATATCATAACTACAACTTCTTTTTGTAAAACTGAGGAGTATCAGATAATATTCTTTCTATTTTATACTCCCTCTGTTTTTTATTATAAGTAGTTTGAGCTAAATTTGTTTGTTTCAAAATATATAAGTAGTTTTCATAATTGTAAATAACTTTTATTTTTATTGAATATAGTGTGACCAATCAAATAATATATACTTATTTATGATTGGTTTAACTACACTTAATTTGTTTATCAAATGCTACTTTTGAAAAAAATCAATAATTTTTTTAATATTTTAATATTTGTGCATTCAACTAAAACTACTTAAATAAAAAAATATAAAAAAGTAGATATTAAAATAAACTATTTAGTTTTTCTGTCCAGCAGACCTAGGAGAGGGAGGCTTCTTGCGGCCGGAGACCTAATCGCATTTTTCGGGGAAAGAATTACACTTAGAGGCAGTTTATAAGTTTTATTAACATTATAGGACAGTTATCACTACCCACACACTTTTCTTTAACTAATGTCTACTTCCACTCACAAACTAACTAAATAATATTGACAACTAAAATCCACTACGATAACTAAAATAAAGTGGGACCCTGTGACTTTCTTCTTCATCTTTCCTTTTATTGATCTCTATAATTTTCGTAAATGAAATGTGACTCTTCCATATTTATTTTTCCAGAAATTTTTTTTCTTAATCATTATCTTTTTTTAAAAGCTATCTTTTGAGATATGTCAAGATATATGGTTGATGGTGGCGTAGTTATGGCGTATTCGACGGCAACATCAATATCTGCGTTGTAATCTGTAACGACGCCAGTGACTCTTGTCTTTGGATTACCAGAAACATCCTCTTATCACTCGAACTAATTATTCTCAACATCGTTATCTCACCTATAACCATCGCAAAAAGCTCGAGACATCAATGACCACTTTCACCTTTTTGCACTTTTGGTCCTTACTGTTTTGTATAATTTCATATTAAATCGATTTTTTTTATTTCACCCCCAAAGAATCAAAATAAACAATTTTTCTTTGATTTAACCCCAACTTAATCAATTATTTTATATAATTTTTGTTAATGCAATTAAACAATATATGTACATGAGATATTTTAAAAATCCCAAAATAAACAAAATGAACTAATACAAAATCATGTGTACACATATTCTCATATATGCCATTTTCTGTCTGACTTGATCTATTTTGTTATTTTTTTATATTTTTATTAATTGTTATATGTGTGACGGTTCACCATGAATTTTGATGAATTCGTCACTTATCACAAACAGTTATTTTTTAAATTCATTTTTGATGTACATGTGTACTCGTCACATGGTGTACACAATCCAATTGTACACAAAACAATAATCTTTCTATATAGAAGCATGTTTTCATATTAAATAAATTAATGTGACAAGGTTTACGGAAAAATATTTCACATTATCACTGATTTATGCATTGAAAGCTAGGTTTGTAAGCTTTGACTTAGACGTCAAAATTTTAGTAAAAACTTGTTTCCATTCTATATACGTCATCTTTAGTTTAAGTTGATATACTATGTTATTTATTTTGGTATTTTGATTAAAAACAGACAATTCACTATAATAGATTTATAATTTCACAACAAACATGGATTCATCACTTATCACATACAACTACTATTTATATCGATATACACATGTATAAAGTTATTGTAAATCAGAAACTTGAAAATAGAAATTGATTGAATTGTCATCCAAATCAAAAGCCTTGCTTTCGTCCACGGTTCATAGTTTTATCTAGCTCCACTTATCACATACAACTACTATTCTTTTGATTCATCTTTTATGTACACTTGTACGTGACACATGTTGTACACGTGGACGCGACACATTTGTACACAACACAATTATACACAAAACAATAATATTTCTACATGGTAACATGCTTCAATTGTACATAAAACAATAATCTTTCTACATGGAAGCATGCTTCTATATTGAAACTGATTGATGAGACAAAATTTACGAAAAAATATTTCACAACTGCACAGCTTTATGCATTCAAACTAGGTTTGAAAAGTTTTACTTAGAAGGCTGAAATTTAATAAAACCTTGTTTGCATTCTATGTAAATCATCTTTAGTTTGACATGATCTATTTTGTTATTTATTTTGGTATTTTGATTAAGCAGTCATCAATTTACCTATAATATGTGTATAACTTTACCACAAACCTTGATGGATTCGTCACTTATTACAGATAATTACTATTCTTTTGATTCACCATCGATGTACACATGTACACGTCAGAAGATGTACACCACCAAGCTATTCACACAAGTCGTCGTGTACATGTGTACAACAAAGGTAAATCATAATATTTGAAGAAGTTGTACACATATAACTGAACTAACATCAACTTACTTAAAAATAACAAAATACATAATATAATAGATAAGTTCTAATGATGAATGTGTAATTAACAATATGTGCACATATGATTTTGTGTGTTGTTCATATTTCATGATTTTAATAATTTTTAACATTTAGTCTTGGAAGCTAAATTTTTCACAGGGACACATGGTTATGCATTGAAAGCTAGGTCTTGGAAGACTTTCATTTTTTTTAAATACATCTAAAGGTGTTTGCATGTTTTAACATATATGCTTTCAAAAGAAATTTAAATGTACACATGTTTTTGACTATCGACAAGGGCTAACGTGTACAATATACATATTATATTTTAACACATATTTACATGTACACATACGTTTGAGATACATATTACATATCCAACATGTTGTAAAGTTGTGTACATTCGTTAGTGTACATGTGTACATTTAAAGATTGGTGGCACACACGTGTACAACAAATATGATAGTGTACATGTATGATTTGAAGGGTATGGTATGTGCAATTAAAAAGAGATATATTTACAAATCAGAAACTTTAGGGGTTGAAATGAATATACTCAAGAGTCAAGGGACCATATGGGAAATAAAGTTAAAAGTGACCATTGTTGCTCATCGAGCTTTTGCGACGAAGGAAAGCTGCGTTGGAGAAGCTCGAACCGGTCACAATTATCCTTGCAACTCCAACAAGGTGATCTGATGGTGATGATAAAAGAATATTCTCAACCGATTCCGATGTATCCCCATTTCATCACATATATGGAAAGCAAAAAGAGAGAACTCATATAAGATTCCATTGATTTCACAAGCCACCTCCACCGTTTATGCCTAAAAAAACTAAAGAATAAGATTCAAACGCTCCAAAAATTTATAAAAAGAAAATTAAAGCTGGAAAACTTATTGTCGTCTTTCTCTTTTCCACGCTGGCTCCGTCTCCTCGATATTCTTCTCCAGAAAATTCATTGAAATTATTTCGTCTTCGTCACCTTTTGTTTTCGTCACCTTTCTTCTTCGTTGATTTTTGAGTTTTTCTATCTCTCCTCGGTAAATGTTACGGAAAGTAAAAAAAAAACTTTTCACGTCCGTCTTATTAAATTTGTTTAAATCTCAGAGAGGGTCCACCACTTATTTCCAAATTTTAAAATCAAAACCAATAAAATCAAACTAACTAAATACTAAAACATTGGTTACACTTTTTAAAGGTCAAGTTAAGTCTTTTCATCTAAAAACTGTCTCAGTAGTGGAAACTGTCTCTGAGTGTAATAAATAACTGTAAACTGCCTCTGGATGTAAATGACTATTTTTCGGGTAGATATCTAAATATAAAATAATAAAATAATACCAATAGAGAAAAATAAAATAAAAAAAAAGTAATTGTTTGAAATGGATGTCATATGGGATGCATGGCCCTATAAAAAGAACAAGGGACAACTCCATGCCCCCGTCTCTCTTCTCTCTTCTCTCTTCTAACAACACTTACCCACACGCCTTTCATCATCTTTTCTCTACTCCCAACTTTTTTTTTCCTCTTCTTATTGCCATATCTCCTGTTCTGTTTTGTTTTGTTTGTTTGGAAAGAAAGAAAGAGAAGATGAATCACTGGGCGGTCCAACCAAACGCTTTCGCTGCGGGGGGAGATCAGAGTGTTGTTGTTTGCCCAAAACCACGTCGTATTGCTCTCCGTAACCATTCCCACCACCACCACCATCCCGCTCGCTCTCTCCGTTGCTACTTCAGGTTAATTTAAAACCTCTCTTTCTCATTATTCTCTCATCTTGATGATTCGTTTTTTTGTGAGTTAATTTTGATTTTGATTTTTTTTTTTTTGAAACAAGAGTTATTTTTGATTATTTGCAGCCATCAACAAGTGGAGGTGTGTGAATCCGAGGCAGAGACTGATATCTTAGATATCATACTCAGAAAGGTATAATATTAATATTTTAATTAACTCTTCATAATTATTTACTCCGTTTCAAAATATTGCATATTTTAAATTTTTTATATATATTAATAAAATATAATAAATTTAATATTAAATATATATTTTTGTGATTTACTATTTCTAATAATTTTTAATTAATTAAAATTCAATAAATATAATTAATTTTTTAAAAGTTTACAATTTATCATTATTACGTACTAAAATTTACTTTGAAAAGGTAAAAAATATAACTTTTTAAAACAATTTATTTTGATAAAATATGAATTATTTTGAAACAGAGAAAATATCATCTATTTGTGTTATTATTGGTTGGTGAAATTGGTTTATCAAAACTGGTTACGTTTTGGTAGATATCTCAATCAATTAACCAAATAAACCAGTAGAAAGTCGGTTTCTCCGTATTTTTATTATTTTTAAAGTGAACAGAATACAAAATAGAGCGTATAGTCGCGTACGATTACTGATTATTAAAAAACATGTGAACTTTCTTGTGTTTGAGACTTGTCGAAAAATTTAAATTTAAACGTCTCGTGTTAAATCCTTACAGCACATAAGTGGGCCAGTTTCTGACCTTTTTCCAAAAAAAATATGCGTGTTTTCTTGAAACCATGTAGCCACATGATTTGTGAATCAACCACTCACTCACGCGTCAATCATGTCTATAAAACAATTTTGTATTTTTTATTAAATAATATACGAATCAGTAACTGATAATGTTTTGGTGGTGATCACAGGATGGTTATGGTACGAAGATATTAGACTCGCCGTCCCCTTTTTTATGTGGGTCGCCGCCGAGCAGAGTCGCTAACCCTTTAACACAGGATGCTCGTTTCAGAGACGAACTCTCACCGATCCCGACTCCGCTGGGCCAGCCTCAGTCCTCCTCAGGGAGGCAAGGAGGGTGTGTTAGAGGCAATTTTAGTAACAGCCCAGCGGTTAGGATCGAAGGGTTTGATTGCCTCGACAGGGACAGTAGAAACTGTAGCATCCCTGCCCTTGCATGAGAAACCCAACCTCGAAAAATTACCAACCACATACTCTCTTGAATTAGCTCACAAAAAAAACAATTTAGTGCGTCGTACATAATGAGTTAAGTATATGGAGAATGTGTGGAGATCTTTTGAGGGAAGTTGAGAGAGCAAGATAGATTGATCCTTTTGGAGTTTTTTTCTAAAGGGTGTAAATATAGGTGCCAGGGCCAAGTTTGTCGTAATGGTCATTTTGTGAAAAGGGTATTAAGACAGAAAATCAGTTGCTTGAGGAGAGAATAAAAAGATTAAGAAATGTTAATATTTGGAAAGGTTGGGTTCTTGTGTAAATAGAGAGATGGAGATAAAAAAAGAAGTCTTCTCTAGTTTTTTTTTTTTTTTGGGGTTCTGAGTCTGTTTAGGAAGAATATGAGAACAAAAGTTGTACAAAAGGAAAGTCATTCAAATGATAATAGTCTTTTACTTTGAAATCAAATCTTTTTAATGAAGGAGTGTCTGTTGAGTGAGAGTCTTTGATCGGGTTTGAGCCTTAACCACAACAACTTATTTCATTCAGAAAAAAAGGTACGAGATGATGAAGCTGATTGGTTAGTGATTTGGTTGCTGTATCAGCTAAAAATATTTTTACAGCTACAAACTTCAACAATGAAGCTTTGCTTTTTGTTTTTGAAACCCACAGCTTAATTTCTTTTATTTTATGTTTTTGGCTGTAAACATTGATTTTCCCACATCATAAAACTAATGCTTTAGAAAATTGTTAATAAATATGTGAGCATAACACACAAAATCTCATCAAAAATTATACAGCTACGTCAAAAACATGTAGAACATAAAACTATGCCCAAAAAAAAAAAAACTAAAATCACAGCTAAATAAATTATAACCCATGTAATAAGCGAAAAATTGTGAACAATAAGATTAAATTCAAAATATTAGTTTACTCCTCTTAAAATTAAAAAAAAAATATATTGTCGAGTTTTATTTTACTTTTTGATAGTTATCTAAGAACATTTCTAAAAAGCTTTCAAATCTACAAATTTTGAAGTTTTTTTATTTTTCAACTAATTTTCAAACTTCAAATCTTTAAGTTGTAAATTTAAAATCTTGAAACACTATTCACTTTTCAGTTTAATCCTTCTAATTATGTAACTTACATATATTAACATTAATTTTTATGTCACTTTAAATTTATAAATATATTTTAATTAAATATTTAAATATACTTTTACATTTATTTTATAATTGATACATAAATACATAAATATGTTAAAATACACATAATATTATCTAAAATAAAAATATTTGGTATACATAATTTAACTATTTTATAATTGATGTATTTTTTAAGAAATTAGAAAAATATTTAGCAAGACAAAGTATTTATATATGAATCATAAATATTGTGTTTTGCACTTTTGTGTATTTAGTATTTATTTATAAAATTTTAGTGCTTATAGTTAACTATATGAAAACAAAGATTAAGATGTTAAATATATAAAAAATATATATATTTAAATATATATTTAAATTCTTCTTAGAGTAATCCATCCTCAAATCCTTATTTTAAAGATAATCCACACTCAAAATAAAGTTTCTTATTGGCAATGTTCTAACAATTTTCTGTGAAATAAGAGGAATCTTCTAACAAATATTGTACTAACTTGTAAGGCCATGATTTTAGGATGAGGTTTCTAACGTAATATAAGAACTGTTTTTTAACTTTCACTAAAAAAATGTTAAGAGACGGTTCTTAAATATCTTATTTAAGAATCATCTCTTAGTTTTTTCTTAGTTAAAGTTAAGAAATAATTCTTATATTACGATAAGAACCTTGTCTTAAGAATTCCATAATAATTATGCTTGTCTTTTTTTTGTCACGAAACTTGTAAGGTTGTCAAATATCAAGATCCAATCATTTAATCTATAGTATGACTTCAAGGTGTTAAAAGTAAGTAAGTGAATATTTTTTTTTTTAACATAAAGGTTCTTTTGTTTTTAAAAAACAACATAAAGGTTCTTTTTTTAAAAAAATGTAAATTTATATTAAAAATAATGGGAGATAAGGAGAGGCAGAAACAAGAAAGGAACATGCGGTCTCACCATCTACTGCGCTTTTGGTTTACACGAATATCGTCAGATCTGTGAAAGCTTGGCCCTCTGCTACTGCTGATCCATCTCCTTTTATTTCATCTTCTTCTATTCTTGTAACTATTTTGTGCTTAAATAATTACTTCGGTGCAATAAGAGCTTCAAATTGGTTACTCATGGTGGCTGATGTACTAATTACAATTATAATATTATAAATATTTGATAAAAATGATAAAAAAATACTTATTTTTTTTAAAAAATAGTATTTTCGTGAATAATCTGAATTTTTGGGATGAATAGAGTAAATGAAAATTTCAAATAAATCATAGGTTAATTTTGTATTTGTCTTTAAATTTTGAGACATATTTGTATAAAAACCTGTTTTTTAATAGGAGAAATGAAAAAACTTAAATAAAAACACTAGTGGAGAATAACAAAACTTGTTTATTTTATTCTTGGTTATTTTAAATTTTACATACTTATTTTTTATTTATTTATCAAAATATATGTGTTTTACGTATTACTTTAAATGTGAATTAACTAGTTGTATGTGTTTGCAACATGAAGATAAATTGAGTAAGGAAGAACAATAAAAATGATGAGTTCTAATACTGATAAGGTCAAAAATAAAAAATATATCGTAAATTAAATTTGAAAAAAAAATTACAAAACAATAATATTTTTTTATTGTATAATAAACTTTTACAATGTATGATAATTTTTTTTACAAATTTTATATAAATAGAAATACGTTATTTTGATGTAATAAAATTATTGAATCTCACATTAATATTAGGTATATATGTCTAAAATACTGACATCACATTATTTAACAGTTTAGATATTTATTTTCTGATATATAATTAGTTAATCATATTTAATTAAAATAGGGATGTATTAAAGTATTTTTTAAATGAAAATAATAGTTTTAAGATATCTAAATTCTAATTACTTTTAATGAAACTTTTTATTAAATGAATGAGTGTTTGATAAGATAGTGTCATAATTGGCAAGAATCTGAGGAGAAATTTGTTTGGTTAACCAATTATAAATTTTATGTTAAATACTAAATCAAAAATGTGTAATAAACAGTGATTTGTGACTTGATAAAATCATGATAACTTTGTAACTATTTTGCATATGAGTAAATTAAAGTAGTAGAAAAAATAACAAAAAAAAAGTAAAAAGGGTTATAAAATATTTTTTTGTTCTTTCAATTTCAGTTTTTTTTATTAATCATTAAATTATATCACATACTTTTGGAAACTTCGATAAAAATCTTTATATCTCAAAAACCTCCAAAATTATATAATATCAAGATTTGTGCTTTTTAAACTATTCAAAGTTTTAATAGTTATGATTATTTTTTAAAATTCCAAAATTATAAATATAAATATGTAATATTCATATCGACGAGCGAACACCTTGTAACCTATAACTGGAAGAAACTTCGAAATGATCCTTTTTCAAAAAAGAAGAAAAACTTCAAAACAGTCCAACCCAATACTTTACTAAGGATGCCTCATTTTTATAAGGTTCAACGTGCTATTTTCTCATGAAAAGTATCATATAACATCAAATATCCATCAAGCTATGATCTCATGTTAGATCTCTCTGAATCGAATGTTATAAACTTATTTCTCTCCGAATTGATAGTTCGAAACTTAACTACCCATATACTATGATTTTTATTGGTTTATTATCAACCATATAATTTAAAATAATTAAATATGGCAATAATTCAATTTTTATTCAAAAAAAAAAAGAAAATGCTAATAATTCAAACTCTATACTATCATTATTATCAAAGAAACTTTGAAAACATCATATTTTAAAAGATTTTAAATACTTTTTTTTTTAAATAATCTTTTGTTTGATTTTAATTTTTTGGTTAACTATAAACCAATTTAACCATTGTCCATGTACAATTAAGTTCTAAACTATTAATTCAGGGAGAAATAGATTTCAAACTATCAATTTAGAGAGAAATAAGTTTATAACTTATAAATCGGGGAAGTCTAGTACAAAGTCATAGTTTAGTGGATATATAATGCTATATGATAATTTTTTATGGAGAAATAGCATGTTTGACCCTTTTTTATAATTAATTAGTTGAACTAACTTCTTTACAAAACGAGAACGTGGCATGGTGATAATGACATACAGAAGGTCCACTTGCTGCTTGTCCCTTTTGTCCACAACTCAACTTGGCCCTTTGGCACCTTTCCTAATTCTAATTACAAATCTCTTGTCTTTTTGTTTAACATTATTAGTTTCCTTTTTAGAAATTCATTTTATTTCTTAATCCATTTTAGGTAGTTATTTTCCACTTAAAAAGTCACAATTTCTTTTTCCAAATGATTACTAAACACACAAAATTCTCATATTTTTCGTTTTTATGTTGACACATACAAAGAATATTGAGGACCACTTCTGCCATGAAACTATAACCACTTTATTTCCTTCTGCTCAAAACGGCCAACAATGGCTCCAATCACCGCCGGTTTCCTCCCTATCCAATTTGTGTTCGTTTTAACCATATATATTATCTCTTTCTTTTTTTTTTCTTTTTTTTTTATAAATATTATCTCTTCTTCACACGTTGCAATCTCTTTATTTTTGTAACTTTAGATTTATGTTATAAGAGCCTAAGCGAAAAACGAATATGTGCTACTCTTCGCTAGAATATGGACGAGTTTGTAACATTTTGCAAAGCCTGATATCCTTGTTTCTATACCCCCTCTTTGATCATCGACATTAGATCTAGGTCAGATCTAAACTCAAGACTAAGTGATTTGCTCGTGAGTGTCGATGTTTCCTTTCTCACTCCCAATGTCTCAATACATGACAATTTGTGCATCGCAAAGCTCCAAAGTTTATAGAACTTCTCTTCAGAGATTTTCCCCTAAAAGCGGTGCAACAGTGGTACTTTGTTGATTCTTTCTCTAACATCAAGTTTCAACTTTCATGGTATCTTCCATGTTTTGGCTTGTTTTGTCTCCTATGTGTTTGAAAGGTTTAGATGCTTAGGATTTTTGAAGACGAATCTAATGTGTTCCTTCACAGTAATAGATCTAGAGTCTTATCTTAATAGTAATTACATGTTTAGAGAGGTCTTTAGATTTCTTTCTCTATTCATTTTCTTTCCCAATTTTGGGTGATTCTTCTTCTAAATAATTCGACATAGCTGCCATCCTCCGAGTGTTTATTTGTGTCGTGTGTCCGGTTTAGAGAGAGTTTATATTGTTTGCTCTTGATTTGGGCTACTTCCCAGTCTCACAATAGTATCGATATATGAGTCTTGTTTGGAAGAGAGCTCCTCGAGAGACCATTGGATTTGGTTTCAACATAATCTTTTTAGTTTGCACTGGAGTAGAATGCTAGGTCCTCTATCGTTGTAGCTTAAGAGACTTTCTCCGGTAAATCATTGTTGCATAGCCTATTAATCGTTGCTCTTGGTTTGTCCAGTTTGGTGGAAGTGTTTGGTAGGAAATATAAGTTGATCTTGATGTTTTATGTAGTTCTAAGTTTGTTTTCTTGAACTAGATTAGTTCATAGATTGATGCTATAGGGTTTATGTTTTTTCACGCCTCATTACACCAGCTTTTAAATAGATGGGATTGCAATCTTTTTGTAATCATACTTTATTAACTTATTAACGATATTTACATTTTCAGCTAAAAACCCCTACTAAATTATATGGAAATTATACTCAAATAACAATAAAACTTAACTAAATTATCAATACGGCCACACACAAAAACTATCTAAGATATTCTAAAGTAATCGCCATTTTTTATTAATAGCATCCAAATCTGGTTATCAAGTAGATAGGATGTATTATGATTCATGAATGACGCCTCTTGTGTACATGCCAAATATTACTACTTTAAAGGTATTTTTTTTTGAAAATTTGGTTCTCCATCAAAGATTAAATATTCTTATAGCAAATAATTTCAAGATATCTATCGGTTATGAAAAATCTGCGGGCAATAGATATCAAATATAATACTCATTATGCGCAATGTGGAGTTGAGGAGGAATCCATTAGTCATATATTTTTTGAATATCTTCCAGCTGTTTGGTATGGACTTTCTCATCAATTCCAGACAATTTTTTATGCAATCAATTTTTGTAAACATGGATTATTTATTCGGGAGGATTTCACCTTATGTGGATAATCATCATTTTGTATGGATATTGTGGTACATTTAGAAAGAAAGGAACAATTTGGTATTCAACAACATAATTATTAGACCCTAGAGATACTCTCCAATTGGCAGAGACAGAATCAACAATTTGGTATGAGGCACATTCAGTACTGACACAACGGGTCACCCTACCTAGGGAGGAGGAGATGACAATTGTACCTAAAATATTGAAACAATGGTATCTTACAGATGGTTCATGGAAAGATAAGGATAATATATCGGGACAATGTTGGTTTAGTACTGTAAGGATTTGACGGGCTTATGCGGACAAGAAACACGAGGGCCAGTCTATCAACTCTTCACTCAGAAATAGAAGCTTTAATCTAGGCAATGTAAATTATGAGGAATTTACAACAGTTTAATGTAATATTCACAACAAATTGTTTTCAGTTAATGAAGATGATTTTGGAACCAGAAGAATGGTTTTGGAACCAAAAGAATAGTTTGGTTTTGCAACATACCTAAAAGACATTCAACTTCTGAAGGAGTGTTTCAATCATTTAGAAATCATTCATGTTCTCCGGACACATAACACAAAGACAAATAGTCTTATACACAATGCTTAGAAACCGTCGTTTTTTGTTGTCCATATGAACACAAAATTACTAGTTTGATTTGCAAAGTTTTAGTTGAGTTTGTTTATGTTGATGACAACAAGCACCCACCCACTATTTTGGTTATGTTTCTTTTTTAATTACTTTATATTAAATAATTTATTGTTTTTTCCACCACTCATTTAAATTTTTTATTTTTTTAATATTATTCAAACTCATATTTTTATTTAAAATTACAGCTTTCTCTTTACATGACATGTTTTGAAAATTTAAACAAATGTTATATATATTTATATATATATATTCATGAAGAATGAATATATAATGTTATAACGAAAATGGAATATATATATATATATATATGTATATATTATATATGCATAATGTAATTGTAGGATTTACAATTTTGTGGAAAACCCAATCCAAAGTTTCTAAAAAAAAATTTTAAAAAAACTTTTGGTTTAACTTTTCACAAAATTGTAGATTCTACAATTATATATATATATATATATATATATATATATATATATTTAAAATTCTAATGGAGTTGATCTTAAAGACATGTATATTAGCTGTAGACCTGAAAAAGGCTGTCGACCAAAATAATAAAAATTAAATAAAGGTTGTTCAGTGCCGGTTTTACAGATCCCGATCACGTGACATATAAATACATTCTAGAAGTGTGGGAGAATCATACTTAGTCAAGATAATCTTGTAGGATAATGCTCTTATTAACATGGTACATATCTTAATGTGATAAAACTGTTTGCCGACTAGAATTTAACTTAAAAAGCAATTATGTGCAACTACGAGAAGATGGCGTGAGAAGTAGGCAACATTGTCATGACGTGGCTGAATATCAACCGAAAAAAAACTGAAGGTACTAATTGCATTCGAAACAATCATATCGCATCGTTTGTTTCTTAGAGCTGGTGCAGTGATTTAGGGAGCATATCCAATGAAACATTATTTTTATATTTTATTGTAAAATAAAGAAATTTTGTTTTAAATATATGATATTGTAAATCTACCTCTATAATAAAATTATTCTACTTTAGACTAAAATATAAAAAGAAAATAATGTTTTATAAAAAATGCTCTAAGAATTTCATGTTACAAAATCTAGAATATGATAGTTTTTCTTAATAATGTTTTTGGTTAATACAGAATTATAGAAGTTACTTTTTATTAATAAAAAGGAATAAAGTTAAATATATAGAAATATAAAAACATTTGATTAAATATCAAAAACTTCCTTAAATCCATAGAGTTAACATAAAATCCTTAATTTATTTTTTTGATTGCAACTGGATTAACCAACCAGTTGAGCACTTTACTTTCGAAATCAATTTATTTTTATAAGCCTTTCGACTTTGCTAGTTACTAGCTAGGTTTCGTCTACATTAAGTTTGTGAAAAGTAACATCAACAAAATTTACTTAATCAAAACCATTGTTACATCAAGTGTTTCTATTGTTGATTTATGTAAAAGATCAAATAATATTAAGTAATGAAAAAGTCAATCAGTTAAGCTTCAAATTGGAGAAGAGTCTAGCACTCTCGTCTCAAACCATGTATGCATCCCTTCATCCATGTATCTCTGTCCTTTCCCTTGAATTGACAGCAGCTTCAGACAAACCGTTTTGTCCACAAACATTTTTTTTAAAGAAGAATTTGTCCACAAACTTGATTAGGACCTTCTTATCTCTTGGTTACTCTCCATGTCTACGAGCATTGCGTACTCTTCATATGCTATGCACCAGAATTTAGAAGCAAGCCGTTTCGTATTATTTTTAGGCTATGTTCAAAAAATATAAATGATATATTTAATAATATAATAAAGTAGTTTTAACAGTTCATATATTTATTTTATATATATTTGACATCTCTTTTGAAAATATAAACTCTTTATTTAATAGTATGTCTAAAAATTTAAAGTTTTATATAAATTCTGAACTTTTTATATATATTTTGACTCGGATCCTATTCAACTGCTCCACTTGCACATGATGTTAAACGGCCTGCTTAGAAGACATAGCGAATAAGAAATGTCTTCGTGGAAGTGTGCATGGGCCTGGTTATTACTTCCAGAACCTCACTCCAATATGTTGTGAAAGCATCTCCTAGAATATTCCGACTAGTTCTCTCCATATTTTAGATTCAACAACTGAAAAATAAGTGTTGACGAGTCTCCGTATTCCACATCTGCATCCTATCATAGGTTTGCAATCTATTTCGAAAGGCCACCCAAACAAGAAATGAGTACTTCGGAATGGACAGAGAGAACCAAACTCCATAACTCCAATCACAATCTGAGAATGTCACCTTCCTGAGATTCAGATATACCAGCAGTATAAAGTGTAGATTTCTCAAGAGTAATCTTTAGATCTGATATAGTAGCAAAGTCTGCAAATATCTTGAGAACTGTAACATCCCGAGTTGTGATATATGAAAAAGGCTTAAGAGAATTGATTTGGCTACCTATGTCATCAAAGTGCACTTACTTTTTCGGGAGCACATCCATTTAGAACTCCTGAGTTAAGCGTGCTTGAGCTGGAATAGTCTAAGGATGGGTGACCTATCGGGAAGTGATTCGCGATATCGTGTGAGTGAGGCCAAAGCACGGGGAAAGGTCATGTGGTGATTGCAGGGTTAGTAAACAATGATTTAGAGCCTTGGAAAATTAATGGACCAACCGTTGGAACAGGATGGGGTCCACGGGCCGAGAGAGCGGGCGTGGATGGCCCATTAGCTGTGGACGGTCGGGGCGTTACAAGTGGTATCAGAGCTGGTTAGCCATCTCGGTTCTGACCCGAGAGGCGTCTTGAGACCTGTCGTGGAGAGCAACGAGGACGTTGCGTTCTTTGAGAGGGGGTGAATTGTAACATCCCGAGTTGTGATATATGAAAATGCTTAAGAGAATTGATTTGGCTACCTATGTCATCAAAGTGCACTTACCTTTTCGGGAGCACATCCATTTAGAACTCCTGAGTTAAGCGTGCTTGAGCTGGAGTAGTCTAAGGATGGGTAACCTATCGGGAAGTGTTCGCGATATCGTGTGAGTGAGGCCAAAGCACGGAGAAAGATCATGTGGTGATTGCAGGGTTAGTAAACAATGATTTAGAGCCTTGGAAAATTAACGGACCGACCGTTGGAACAGGATGGGGCCCACGGACCGAGAGAGCGGACATGGGTGGCCCATTAGTTGTGGACGGTCGGGGCGTTACAAGAACATCCTTTATAGATCGCTTCATTCATCAGTAAATGTCAGTAAGTCATCTGCAAAACACATATATGTTAACAAGACGTTCTGATAGCGAGGACGATAACTGTTATCCAGACCCGGTTCAACTTCATATTGGACCCTTAGACACATTTATTTTATATACAATTTAATTGATTATATATAATATTATGGGTCTTTATTGTAAAAAAAAAAAATTAAGTCATTTTTATCATTAAATTTATTTATTTATAAGGTGGGTTCTGGGCGTGTGCCCCACTTGCCTATCTCTAGAGCTGGCACTGCCGTTATCTTTTGAGGTGATCTTAACACACTAATCGTAAAACAAAAGCACTATTTTCATAATGTTAATCCATGAAGTTCTATACATCTTATATGGATGGTGCTTCCACCACCACAAATCGGCTCATGGTTTTCTTACTGTTAACCCACACAGAAAAATTGAACCATCTGTACTCACAGTTTATACTTTTCGCAAAAATCGGATTACTACTACTAACCATTTCCAGCTGATCAAAGAACAATAGAGATTTGTATGATTCAGATTTTTCATAACATGTTTACATATTTCCAATTTTTTATTTTATATTTATCACATTTGAAATCTTGAGATGTTTTAGTTTAAACTTCAAACTTTCCGCATATTAAATTTGGCGGGCGGAAGAAAAATACAAAAAAGTAGGACACGTAGGGAAAAGTAAGCAGACATATGTGTGAGTGTGACGTTAGGCAACTGAGTTACATGAAAACCCAATGTCGGCAAAACAATTCAAAAAAACAACTCGTCACGTCTCTCTCTATCTCCAACTCCCATATGTCTGCTTGCACTAACCACTTCCTCTGCTTTTATCTCCTTATATAAATACCCTCTTCACTCTTTTAACAAAATCTCACACCAATCATCATCACCACTAACATTTTTTTTTAAATATGAAGAGACAAAGAGAGGAGATGAAGGAAGAAGAGACTCATGATTCATCATTGGCTACTGCGGCCATGGCAGTTGCGGTTGCTTCAGCGGCTGCGGAGGATGATAAATTGTGGTGCGGAGGATTGGTGGAGGAGATGACGTGGAGCACAGTGTGGTTGCCTTTATGGGACGTTGAGTTTGTTGGAAGAAACTACAGTTTGTTGTTCAATGATGTTGCTTGGGACGATGATATTTGGAACCTCAAGAACCTAACTCATTCTTCATAGTCCTTTTCTTTAAGAAAAAATAGTATGTAAATGTATGTTGTCGGATTTACAGTTTCTTCTATATAATTTCCCTTAAATGATTGTCCGTCGATGGGGTTGGTTTGAAAGTAATTATCTTTAGATTTAAGAATAGTCAATTCTCTCAAATATCATTTTTTTTTATGTGATAAAAATAGCCAAAAAAAATAACTAAAATAATTTCTTTTTTTAAAGTAAATTTTAATATTTTATTTTTATTTTTAAAAATTTGAAATTCTAACCCAAAACTCCACCTCTTAATTATAAATTCTAAATCTAGATTAGTTAAACCTAATGATATAAATGTATATTTACATTTTTAATAAAATATTTTATCATTTTATTTTCTGTATGATATTTTGTGATATAAGTTTTTTTCTGACTATTCTAGAGTATTTTTCTTTAAGAATTATTCCGTTTTTTTAAATGTGTTGAAACCTTATATAATAATGGTGCACTGTTAATTAAAGTATCCTTAGGCTTGTTTCAAGATAATGCCTCCCATAATGAAAAGTGTGTCCTCATCAAAGTGAATCGATATATCCGGGTCAAAGTCAACTGAATGTTTCTTCGGCTCCCGTTTATTACTTGGATCTTTGGGGTTTGATCGACAGAAGTCATACCCAATTGAAACCAAGTTTTTAGTTACGTGTCGTTCGGGTTAACTGTATATATTCTTGAGTTTACAATAGTCAAACTGTGATTAGGCCTCGACAAAATATTGGGACCCAAAGAACTGATCAGATTGTACCCGAGGTAAATATTTGAATGGTTTTAAATTGCTATATCTGAAGAACGGTCTTGAATTCGACTCAAACTGAAAACCGAATAAATATCCAAAAATATCTAAAATGTAAATATATATATAAAAATAGTAGTTATAATTATACTTATAATTATTTAAATATTCAAATTAGAATTTTAAATTAAATATTGTAATTATTTTCAGTACTTTTGAGTATTCTTAGATAAAATATGATAGTTTGGTTAAAAATACTCAAATAAAACTGTGTATGATGGATATTTTTTGTTATTTTTGGGTACATTTGGGTAATATGGATACAAAAATTAGAACCAACCCGGATACTATAATTACTTTGGGTACAAATATCTGAACCCGTTTTAGATACTTTAGTTACTTGGTTGTTTTTTGAGGTTTTTATATATCAGAACCGAACCCACCCGGATCCGGGAGGATCTACTCGAATCCGACCTGAAAATTTGTAATACTAAATGAGACATAATTTTAAAACCCGAAAAATCTGATATCCAAAAGAACTAATCCATATCCAAACGGGTACCCGAGCGTCCAAGCCTAACTGTGATATTGTTTCCGGTTGGGTTAGAAAATATCAGTTTTCGTCCAGATTAAGCAATTAAGCAATAGCATCGTAGATAAAGTTAACATGTTTCAAATAGACGTTTTACAACAATGAAGTTAAATGGAGAAATCAACTAAGAAACAAAAAGAGAAGAATAAGTGTTTGAGGCGAGTGGATTTGGAAGCGGAGGGGCTTGTAAGCAATGAAACTGATGCACTGGACTTGACGCAAATTTTCGAATCCGATGACACGGATAAAGGCATTGGGGTATTTTCTTTTGTAGTCAGCTTTCTTCAGCAGTTGAACAAATCTGTGCATTCGAACAACGTTAAAAACAAAACAAATCACAAATAAAAAAAAAAAATAAAGACGGATATCTGATCCGCTCCAACTTTTATATAGATAGATGTATATCTATAGAATTTTAAATGTATAAATATAATTATTATGTTAACATATGATTTTATTAATTTTATTTATAAAATCACTTATAAGAATATTATATTAAGAAAATTATATAAAATCTTTATAAAAACTACATTTTCTTAAAAAAATTGGTTTACAAGAATTTTTTTAATTTTTAAAATTTATAAAACAAACATTTCATTAGTTTTTACTTTAACTTTTATATTATTTAAAATATATATTTAAAACAAATTTGTATAATGATTTCTAGGTTTACTTGTATTGAACAAAGTGAACTAGATATCTATAAATATCCGTAAATATTTGTTAATATCCATAATTTTTTTGGATATATGTATTTTTCAGACCAAAACAAATTGAATAATTAAAGATCCGTGAAATACCAAACAAATCACAAATACTAAAACTTAATAAAAGTAATATTCAATCTGTGACCACCTTTATCGATTGGCCACATGAATCATGGTCAGAAACTTTTTTAAAAGTGAAGAGCTTTGAGAAAAGTTCATGAACCAGCGTCGATCCATAATCGTAAAATTGCTGGACCATAGATTGTGCCACGTCGCAGAAACCCATCTCAACTTGCGGAGACGGTAGCCCTCATTTAGCCCTTCATTTATATACACCTAACTTTGTGTGTCGATGACCACTAGGTCAAATAAAAGCATCCTTTTTTTTGTAACAGAATAAAAGAATCCATTCTTCAAAGGTTTTACTTGATCAAAAAATAGTTTAAAGTTAATAATTGAAAAGATTTTGGAATTGGTCACTTTTCTTTCTTGTTCTTATAGTTTCATTTGCAATGTTATGAAACAAATTTCTCTTTTATTGAAGAGAAGACTATTTTTGGTTTTATTCCAAGAGAAGTTTCGAACTATTCCGTTATAATAAAAGAGAATTTTTAAATTGGTCATTCTCTCAAATAATCTTTTTTAAGTTTTTATTACAAAAATAATTTTCAAAAAATAAAATGACCAAAATAATTTTTTTTATTTTGAAATTTAACTTAAAAAAAAAAAAATTGAAACCCTATCTACAAATTTTTTTTCTTTAACTCTAAACATTAAGTCTAGATTAGTTAACCCTAAGAGTAAAAAATGCATTCATATACATTTATACAAGTGGCTACTCTTAAAAAAAAATGATCATTTTATTCCTTAAAACTATTTTGGTGAAAAGAAAACTAAAAAAAATATCTAAGGTAGTTTTTCATCCTAAATTTATTACAGTATTATAAGGCCGACCATTCCAAAGTTGATTGTTGTCTCAAATTATTTTTGATATTTAAATGGCTACTTGTCCCCAAATTATAACAGAAATTATACAAGTTGCAAATTTATAACGACTCGAGCAATCAAAGATTCAAAATGCAAGGGACAGTTGTTCAAATCATAAAAAGACACATAAAATCCACTTGTAAGACATTAACCACTTGTTGAAAATGAATCTTGGCTATTGAAGATGTGAAAGCCTTTTATACCAATATGGATCACAAATCTATGAGTGAGTTAGGTTACTCGCAGTCGGCTCGATTGGGATAGAAAATAATTCTTGTGCACAATTGATATAAAAAGTCAACCACCACTCTGTTACCCAAAAAAAAAAAGTCAACTACCACTTCACTATCACGACTTAAAATTGATGATATAGTTTTGCAACATCATTTTTTCTCTTACCACATATGTTTTGTAGAATTACCCAACAAACTAATGGTAAGTATCCAATACAAACCATGACTCGACTAAATACTTTTCAAAGAAAATACTAGGTTTCTGTAATGGTTTCATTCCATGGGAGTATGTAAACAACGTACTAGCAGTTTTATTTTATGTTTTAAAGAATCAATATTGGCTCTAGCTGATTTGAGGAACACTTTTTTAGTAGGGAAATATCAGTGCATTTAAACGTTCACATCCACCTCTTGTCTTAACTCCTGTTCTTACAACAAACATGTAGTGCGAATAAGTGAATGGTTTCATGTAAAATGTTATGAACAACATTTGACCTTAAAAGCTGAAGCTTGAGCTCTGGTCAGAACAACACAAATCGTCATTTTATTTTTGATGAATTTAAATTCTAAATTCAATACACCGAAAGAGACTGCTGGTCGAAGAGATTTCAGATCTTAGTTATTTAATCTGCAATCATGAAAGCATCATTTAATCTTTCAAACTCTTACAAATCTGTATAATAATTAAGTACACGTTGCTAGCTCTAGTGATTCTTCGAGATCGTTATCATTTTGTTCAACTATCAGAAATAATGAGCTTCATTAAGAAACATTAGAAGATGGGATTACTTAAAATTAGCTGTTGTTGAGCTTAGATATGAATTTTGCTATGTTTTCTTATAAAATAGATGAACTTTAAAAGAGAGATGAGATTTTCTGTAATAGATTTATCTAAAATAGTAATCTCAGAGCAAAATATATAAGAATGGTATTTGTTTTTATAAGTAGAAAAATATTAATTTTTATTTTAAAGGAAGAAATAGAGATAATCAAGTTGAAGTAATTTTGACTATAAATATTATTATATAGTTAAAATATGAGGCTTTATGCGGAATGCAAAGTAATAATAAACTTAAAAGAATATATGATTTTCTAAAGTACAAATTTTAAATTTTAATTTTTGAAAAACCTATTTAGTATTTTGAGTATAAATATAAATATATTTTCATGTTATATTTCTTTGGCTTAACCATTTTTATTTTTGAAATTAGTTAAACTTTAATTCTAAAAATAAAATTTATTTTTTATATTTATTTATGATTATGTCTTATTTTAGTTTAATTAAAATAAGAAATTAATTTTTTAATTAACTTAATAAAGTATGAATTAGATTTATAAATTAATAAAATATGAAGTAGATTTATATGTAAGTGATATAAAATAATTTATGTATTAGCTAAGTAAATCGATTAAAATTTGTTCAACAAACATATTTTATGATGATTATATACAAATAAATTTACTGATATGGTAATTTGATTAGTATTATACCAATTAATGAATTAATCCAAAAGTCAAACGCTTAATTAACAGATTCGTAATTAATTTTAAAAATATAAATATTTACATATTCTTATTTTTCAGTTCTAAATTAATGTGGAAATTTTATATATTTATAATTAAATTATTAGTTTAAACTTTTCATTAATGGTGATACATATAAATTAGAGAAATACCCTTGGATAGTACTAAAAAGTTTTTGTCACAAAAATAACACACAAGGAAAAAAATGACCAAAATATTTCATTAAAGAGGTAAATATACACTTATATCTCTAGGATTAACTATTCTAGACTTATGGTTTAGATTTAAGGGTGAGGGCATTGGGTTTAGGGTTTCAAATTTAAAAATCAAAAAAATCAACAAAAAAAAAGATGTTATTTTGGTGTGTTTTAGGATTATTTTTGTGACAAAAACTTAAAATAGTGTTATTTAAGAGAATTGCCCTATAAATTATTGTTATATTTCAAACATTTTACAAAAAATGTAAAATTTCACAAATGTAATTTGACATGTAATAATAAGAATTAAGATATGTCGTCGTTGTCAGTAAGCTATATATGTAGTCTTTTTCATGAAATAAATATAGTAATGACACATAAGTAAATTTAAAAAATCACTTTTCAGTTTAGGGGACTAGAGAGTATAGAGGTGGATTAGAAATACTTATAGAGATTAAATAATACGTCATAAGACGAGTAAAATTTTGAAAATAAAACAAAAGGGTCAACAGGTTAATTGGAAGTTTGACTTCTTTGACATAAGGAGGAAACATAAGTCACTACTTGGTTGAGAAGGATTGAGTTTCAAATTTCAAGAAACATAACTAAAAGAGATGTCATTTATATTTTTTATGCTTGTTTGTCATTGAGTCTTGAGACTTGGATAATCGTAGATTTATAATTATGAGATCGCTTTAACTTTCAAAAATCTTCTTAATTTACATTATGAGATCATGATTCTTTTATTATTTTTTCTTTTAGTTTTCTTAATTGAAAATTACACTACATATCAAATTTGTACTAGGATCAAAGATGGAGATACCACAAAATGATAAGTCAACCACAATCTTACCAATCAATTATCCACCCCTAATTAACCCAAGAGGATAAATTACAAGATAGATAGGCAAACTTCCCAAAACATTCACCAAACAATTGGTTTAACAAATGATAAATTGAAAATACAATTCAACAAGATATCAAATAAGATCCAATAACAAAGAGTATTCCTTAAACTTCAATATGAATTCTTTCTAAAGTATAAAGGATAGAGAATTCTTCATTGCTTCACTTGAAGACAAACATAACAATGCCCGCTAACTTCACTGCAACTAGTGCAGCCACAAAGGCTAGAAAATCTACGTACAACATGGGCAAACAAGTTTAAAGGCCAAGAGAAAAATCCTTGCAAACTACTCAAGATATAAAATTTAGGATTCCTTAACAGAAGGCACATGACAACAAATACCCAAATAAAACAAATTCCATGGAAACAAAAAATTAACGAGCACTTTTCCTTCAATCTACCAAAAAAATGAATTAACTTCATATCACCATAATCCGAAGATGGTTCAAAAACATATATGCTACAACTATGAAATAACAAGCACTTTTCCTTCATTATGCTACAACTGTTAAATAACTTAACTTAGATGCAAATCTTTCTCAGATAAAAAATGTTGAAGCTTAATACACAATTCGTGAGATTTCAAATATGGATGGACACATATTTGGAGCAACTATTTCAATCTTGTCACATTGGAAGCTCAACATTGTTTGGAACCGAGGTAAAACAAATTATCTCTTCATATAAATTGGCAATGGCAAATGAAATACATCTTACAATTCAAGAATAGTATCGTAGCTTAACTAGTAGGATCTTGGATTATTTAGTCAAAAGGATGTTAATCTTTGAAGGGTGTAACATATTTGATGGATTAGAGTTGGGTATTCGGGTACCCGTTTGGTTTGGTTTGGATCTATTTAGATTTCAAGTTTTCAGAGTATATTTTGGTATGGGCTCGGTCTAAGTCGGTCTGGGTCTTTGTGGGTTCATTTTGGGTTTGGCTATCCATTTCAATGTCTTAATATGCGTAATGGATGTGAGACAACTAAGAAATGATTAGATAATCAATCACATTTCGGCTTTAGTCTCAATCACCTTGGATTCGTACGTGGACTATATAACAAAACCATGTTCTTAATTAAAGACTTAGTCGCCTTATTAGTGACGTGAAATAATGCTACACCTTTTCTGAAAGGCCTGTAAGTTGTAAGTTGTAACATAAGTTTTTCTGAAAAGTAAATAAATCCTAAAATCAAATTGTAATAGCCAGTAAACAATAAAACCCCTTTTTTCTTGTAACAAAACCAGTGGGCAAATCTTTACACGCGTATCATGTGATTTGTTTTCTTCTTAAAAGTTAACCGTAACGTTTCTAATTTGTTTTGGAACAAGAGTTAGGAGCCATGTAGAACTTAAGACTCTACTAAATACTGTATTTTTACACGTAAAGTTACAGTCCAATCCGTAAAGCTTCCCTAAAATCAGGACTAGAAAGACGTTTTGGTGAAACAAAAAGAGGCATTATAGGCACTACGTGCTGAACATGAACATAGCAGTTTTGCCTCGTGTGTAATTCACGTGCCACCAAAAAAGTTTTTTTATTTCACAAAATTTCAAAACTTCTTTTGGTTTGTTTATTTTGTCGGTATCATCTCTGGGTGGTTCTCGTGCATGTCTCCCACTTTTCATCTCCAAAGTTTCCTCGTATCTCCACCCCTCTGGACCTCTGCTAACACTCAATTACCTAAAGATCCCTCACATTTATAATCTTCCTTTATGTCCATTAATTTGAAATTTCAAAACTAGTTTACGTTGCATAGACTCCCGAGCTAGTAGTTTTGAGCATAGATAAAGGTGAGTGGTAAAAATTGTTTCACGTAACCTAGAGTTGATATGATGAGGATTGACATACGATGATGTGAAGATTAAAGAAGTGGGTTTGATTGAATGAGACGTAATTACGAAAATAGATAAAGGTGAGTGGTAAAGTTAGTAATATTGATATTGCATGGAGGGCAATTTCCAAAGTAGGAAAAAGTGGAAGAAAGAAAGAGATATTGGCATTCCCGAAGAAGGAACTCCCCAACTTTTGCCAAAACAAAATGCCAACTTCACTGAAACACACAACCTCCTTTCCACCACCACTTCTTGGTCTTTTCTTCTTTTTGGTAACACTAAAACAGTAAAAAAAAATGGAAACTTATAAACAAAAATACAAATCTCTAGTTAAAAAAAAAATTGTTTGTCGAGAAAGTAATCATATTAAAAAAAATGTTTTAAATCAATGTCATAAAGCCTGGAATGCACCAGTTTTTTCCACCACTTTCTCCAAGAAACGCAAAAGATTAAAATTATACCAACTCACTTTAATTTATGACTCAGTAGTAATTTCTTCCTTATAAATACAGTTTGTCCACAACTTCTCTGAGTTCCACTTCCAAGGAAACTCACAAACACACATTCATGCCTTTGAATGTCACTTATAAAGACATTCTAAAGGGATAATGAGAATCAGCTGTAATGGGTGTAGAGTCCTACGCAAGGGTTGCAACCAAGATTGCACCATAAGACCATGTCTTCAATGGATCAAATCCGCAGACTCCCAAGCCAATGCCACACTCTTCCTTGCCAAGTTCTATGGTCGAGCCGGTCTCCTTAACCTCATCGAATCTGGTCCTGACCATCTTCGTCCCGGTACACACTCCTAAACCAGAATTTTCCTATGAATTATCATTTTTATACAAAACGGTTCAATGTATTTGTGATTAGATTATGTTAGAGCATGATTATCATTTCTTTTGTTAAAATTAAGAATTAGTTTTTAAATTCTGCTAAAAACCACCGGTAAGAACCCTCCTTTAGTCATGATCTTACATGCACACACACATCACTTCTAAAGTAGATACATTTGTTTTGTTTTGTTTTTTTCATTTTCCGGTTTAGTTTCATAACCTTGGTAGTGTGTGTTTTTTGTAATCTCTAGCAATATTTAGGTCACTTCTGTACGAGGCGTGTGGAAGGATCGTGAACCCTGTGGATGGTTCAGTGGGTCTGATGTGGTCTGGAAACTGGGCTCAGTGCCAAGCAGCCGTTGATGCCATTCTCAACGGCTTACCCATCACTCACACGCCTCTCCCCAGTGCATCCGCGTCGCACCAGATCATTCCTCCTCACAGGACATACGACATACGCCACGTGGCGAAAGATCCAACAACAGGCGGCGACAGTTCGGAGACTCTGGCTCTCGCGCCACGTGTTAACGGTAGCAAGGCCAAGACACAAACTGGCCGGTTAAAACGCCTCGCAGAGAACGTGGACTACCAACTAGGTGAATGTAGTCACGACACGTGGCGATTCCAGAGTTCTGGTGCAACGCATGGCTATGGTCAGTTGGCGTTGGAGAACGTGGAGAATCGAAGGGAAGTTCCATTAAATCAAAACTCGAATCTTGGGTGTGATGATCAAGTCGATACCAACGAGGTTGGCTTAGAGCTCAGACTTGGTTAGAAACTAAAAAGGACAAAAAAAAAAGAGAGCATAATTATTACCGTAACTGTCTTTTTCATTAATAATTTCGCTTTCTACTTACAAGAGGGAAAGTTCAAGAGAGGCAAATGAAAACTTGGGCTACTGGCTTTGTATTTAAACTTGATATTAATGTAAAATCATTAGGTTACGGTATATGTGGTAGAGGTCCAAGTCTCGACGTGTTATATAGTAAATTAGAGCTTATCTTTATAGGTTCATCTCAACGAGCGTCACTAAAATCATCACAAGGAGGAACATCAATTTTTTTTTTTTGGGAAATAATTACCTTCTTGCATATGCAAAAACAAATATTTCATCTGTTTTATATTAAGTGTCGTTGTAGAAAAAAAATTTCGTTATAAAATAAGTGTCGTTCTAACATTTCAATACATAATTTTTAATTTTATTTTTCAGTAAATTTTTTTACTGGTTGAATTATGGTTAGGTGTATGTGTAATGATGTTTTTATATAAAAAATATACAAAATTAAATATTTTTTAATATATGTACTAATTTAAAATTAATTTTAATATAAAACAGAGGGAGTATAAAATATTTCACCTAAGGAAATCAAATCAATCACCTTCGTTTAAGTTAAACTAGCTGAAATGGATCCCTGCTTGTCTAGACAGCTCAAGGGAATAACTGTCGGGTTGTCTTCGAGACATGGGATGTTCAACAACAGTGAAAGGAATACCTTTGATGTTGTAATGACAAATATTTTCACTCCATTCACATCTGCATCTGCTTTTAATGTGACTTCATCGCCCCAAACGGATTCACTAGACATGTTCTTTGTGTACTTGGATAGTTTCCAGCTTTTGTTTTTTTCTAACGGTACAGCCATTTTTGCACCCTCTAGTTTTTCTTTCCCATTCATAGTAGTGGAGAATAGAAGGGAGACTGTAGAAATAAAACCACATTGAACATAGCGAAATAAAAAGAACACACACCTGCCTTATTGAAAGTTTATTTGACTGCCTTGTGCTCAGCCTTAATAAATTGGACGTACCATCTCTAAATGGGCTTCCAGAGTATAAAATCATTATGAAAGAAATGAAGCCCAATGAGCCTTTAAATTTTCATTTTCAAGCTTACTTATCGTGGATAGAACCACGTCACAGGTAAACTGTGAACCACTTCTTGATAAAATATCAGCTAGAGAGAGAGAGACAACACGAATGAAGTGAGTCAACTACTCACCTTCTACTTCCACAAAAACTCACTTTATTAAAACCTTAATCCAAACAAACTCAAATCCCTCGCAAGAGACAGAGAGATGTCGTCAGAGTATCTTGTCACTGGAGGAACTGGTTTCATAGCTTCTTACATCATCAAATCACTTCTCGAACTCGGACACACCGTTCGAACCACTGTCCGAAACCCTCGTAAGATATTCCCTATTTTTCTTTTTCTTTTCAAATCTTTACCACTAACTTGATTTTTGACATGTGCTTGAAAAAAGAGGATGAAGAGAAAGTAGGTTTTCTATGGGAACTGAAAGGAGCGAAAGAGAGGCTGAAGATGTTCCAAGCTGATCTAACGGTTGAAGGAAGCTTTGATGAAGCAGTAAACGGCGTCGATGGAGTATTCCACACAGCTTCTCCTGTTCTTGTTCCACAGGATCACAACATTCAAGAAACATTGGTTGATCCTATCATAAAGGGTACAACCAATGTGATGAACTCTTGTGCTAAGTCCAAAACCACTCTTAAAAGAATTGTTCTTACATCTTCTTGCTCCTCGATACGGTACCGTTTCGATGCCACCAAAGCCTCTCCGCTCAACGAGTCGCATTGGAGTGACCCTGACTACTGCAAACGCTTTAACGTGAGAAAACATTTATCTATATAGAAAGAAAGAAGTCCATTTAATGGTGTGTGTGTGCTTTTGAATATATGTATTAGCTTTGGTACGCGTATGCAAAGACTCTAGGTGAGAAGGAGGCTTGGAGGATTGCTGAAGAGAAAGGGTTGAACTTGGTGGTAGTGAATCCTTCCTTTGTGGTTGGTCCATTGCTTGGACCTAAACCCACAAGTACTCTTTTTTATATCCTCTCCATTGTCAAAGGTCTTGCTGGAGAGTACCCGAATTTAACAGTCGGGTTTGTGCACATAGATGATGTTGTTGCTGCACATGTGTTAGCCATGGAAGAGCCTAAAGCATCAGGGAGAATTGTATGTTCAAGTTCGGTTGCTCATTGGTCTGAGATCATTGAGTTGCTAAGAAACAAGTATCCTAATTACCCACTTGAGAAGAAGTAAAATATCTCAAGCTCATTAGGTTCTCCAAGATTTCATAGTCGAGATCTCATTTGGTTGGTTGATTGATATGTTTTGATTTTCAGGTGCAGTAACAAAGAAGGTGACAACAATCCACATAGTATGGATACAAGGAAGATACATGAGTTAGGATTTGCATCATTCAAGTCATTGCCTGAGATGTTTGATGACTGTATCCGCAGTTTTCAGGAGAATGGTCTACTCTGATGATCTCCCATCTCCATTTTATCTTTATTGTCGGTTGCTTGAAGCACCTCTTGTTAATTTCTGGTTTCAGTATAATAATAAAACTTAATAAGCTAGTTTGATCAATTCATCTTTGTTGTGTTAAGCGTTAACAAATGATCTTTAAGTGGTGGCTTTCTATTGTATATGAGGGTGGTTTTACAGTCAAGTTAGTAATACCAAGGCTTATTTGATAGGACATTATTTACTGCTAAACATTGTTATATATATCAAAAGAAAGTAACAAGATCAGAATACAAAACATTTGAAAGTCTCCTTAGTGATATATAACAGAAAATGAATTTGCATGATCATATTGTTAGACCATGATTGATTAATGGTGGTTCTTAAGTGGGTTTTTAAGGGATGGGGTCCATTTTTTAAAAAAAAAACACCCCTTAAAACTCTTCTCTAAAAATTCAGTTTTTGTACTGTTTGCGGATCCCACTGACACGTGACAACCCGCAATTGGGTAATTTTTTTATTTTTTTTAATCTAACAAAAAAAAAAAGTTAAGAATCCCTTTAGGGTTAATCATGCTCTTAGAGCATCATTAACCCTGTCTCTTAAGGGAGTCTCTTGCACTGTTTGCGGGCCCCACTAACATGTGGGCCCGTGAACAGTGCAAGAGACGGCTCCTAAAACCCCTAAATAAGAACCGTCTCTTGCACTGTTCGCGGGCCCCACTGACACGTGTCGGCCCGTGATTGGTTAAATTTTTTTTTTTTTTTTTTTTTTTTTTTATAAATCAGAAAAAGCAAAAAAAAAAATAATAAAAAAAAAAATAAGAGACCCAAAATGGGTCTCTAGGTTAATGATGCTCTTAGATCTTCTTTTGTATTCAAATGAAAATCTGCTAAATCTTGTACTACAAAGAAAACATCATAACATGTATTTTCGACATTATAGTCTATAGCTTTTCCTTTTAATATATCATTAAGATTTTGCAGTTTCATTCAAATGAAAGAGAGGTTTATCCCATTCTCCGAGAGTGGTGCGTTGCTAGTAATAGAAACAATGAAAACTACCAAGAAAGTCAACTACTTACTTTCTACTTCCACAAAAACTCACTTTATTAAAACCTTAATCCAAACAAACTCAAGTCCGTCGCAAGAGACAGAGAGATGTCGTCAGAGTATCTTGTCACTGGAGGAACTGGTTTCATAGCTTCTTACATCATCAAATCACTTCTCGAACTCGGACACACCGTTCGAAAACTACCATGTCTTAGCTTCTCCATGTGTCTTTAGACTAAACCCCTCACACCTTGAAGGGCTAGAATTAAATCGGACTCAAGCTAATGGGCCGAAAACCACATCCCCTGTCTAGCCTAGACTCCACTTTATAGACACATCGAAAGTTTAAAGAAACTCAATAGAAAAGTAATGTTAATAATAGTTTCACAATTTCAGAAAAAAAACACTTTGGTTCTTTAATATTTGTACGAATGTGTAGATTTTCTTATAAAAACTAATATAACATGACAAGCTTGAAAGCTTATCACAAGATCCTCTACTTATATCACCTCACCTCACCTCACCTCACCTCGCATGTGCATCTGAAAGCTTTTCCTTATAGTGTATCACGTGAGTGGTAAGACATGCGACGGGCACGTACAAGGGAAAAAGAATACTTATACAAGAAACATGTGCAACCACCAAGTAGTGGAAGAGTTACTACTAGTATAGAGTATAAAAGTCATCCTTTGACTATTCCTCATTCCCAATCAACCTTTGAATTTTTTTTAATTAAAATCCAAAATGCCATACAGCTGTTATAAATACCTTTAATTAATTGAAAAACCTGACAAAACCAACCCCTGACTTGTTGCCACTTCCGTGCAACTCCCTCTTTAATTCACTAGTATCCTACTAAAAGAGAAATTAATTTAATTTCATAAATAAATAAATAAAAATTAGGTAGTAGAATGGTGTTACACTGTTTTGTGATGGCGCGGCGAATCAGCAGAGAAACAGAGGCCAGCAAACTTTTCATGAATTGTCACTTTCTATTAGATTCTTTGTTAGAATAGCAACACGTCATAATCTTCTCAACGCTCCATTGTTGATGAGATATACTACATGCCAAACAATGGCGATAAGAACAATGTAACTACAAATTATAGAGAACTGATAGAAAAACTTCCATTAATAACATAGTACAAGTAGTAGTATTTATCATTAAGAGGTTACAAAAGATTGAAATAGATGTAGTAATCAATGATAACCAAACTCTTAAGCTTTGGACCGCTCTTAAAAAGCACCATGAACAAACCAAATCTAAGAGATTAACTCAAGCATAAACACTTTCACACTTAATTTTGTAGTACCTATTAAAACCGAAATTAAAATAAAACTCACTAAATGCAAAACCCGGCTAATCATGTCTTAAGATCTTTACTTCTCTCCGGAACACACTTTCTTGTATGTCTTTAACTCAAAACTCAAAACTAAAAATAAACACTCTTTTAACTTAAGCTGCAAAACTTTTCATGGGGATGTGCTGATCTGCGAAAAAGAAGCTAGAGTCGAACTCAACATCTGGAAAGTCGCAATCAGGTAGCTCGCTCGGATCACTGTCTTCGAATCCAAGCATAGTGAAATCATCAAACTGATCATCAGCGAATAAACAGTCCAAGTTAAGTTGGTCATGCTCAGCCATTGTTCCCTCTTCAGTAAAGAAACCAAGATCAACCATTTGTTCCTCTTCGGTAAAGAAACCAAGATCAGGTATTGGTAGTCCAGCAAAGTTGAAACCAAACAACACTTCCTTGCTCGAATCAACACCAGTGGTAGTTGTGATCTTGATCTCTTCTTTAAGGTTGGTACTAGCAAGAGCTGGTGTTGAAGCTGAAGTGTCTTGCTCAAGAGGTGAAGAGCGAGAACATTGACTAGTCTCAGACACAGATACGGAATCATTAGCAGTGGCGAGAAGTGCATCATACTCTTTCCTCTTGTCTTTATAAGCTTGATGAGCTGCTTCTTCAGTATCAAAAGTACCCAACCATGTTCTGTTCTTAGTAATGGGATGTCTAATCTCAGCAGCCCATTTACCCCATTTCCTCTGCCTAACACCAACAGGCTTCTTAGACAGCCTAGGACGAGAAGCTGCTGCTGCTGCTGCTTTCTTGCTGGTGGTTTTGGTACTGTCCTGTGAAGAACTCACAGAAGGTTCAACACGAGGAGGAGGAGTAGACTCCAGAGGTGGGAAGTTAACCACACGGACGATGCGTCTCATCTTGGTCTCTCCCTCGTCGCTAGATGAATCATCATCAGTTGCGTAAGGATCGTTGACCAAGATCCTGACTTTTCTCAAAGGTTGTTGTTGGGTTTCTTGAGGATGGGATGATAACAAAGAGTTGCTTCTCTTTGGTTTCTTCATATCACTCAAAGAACTCAAAGACAGTTGTTTCCTAATCCCTACCATTGTTTGCTGTCACAAAACCCCAAAAATCCTCAAAAACACCCACAAAAAAAAAACTCTTCAGATCAAAACTTGTTTTGTAATAAAAATCTCAGCGAACAATGAAAAAAGAAAACTTTTGCTGCTTTATGTGAAAACCCCCAAAGACTTCAACGCCAGAACAAGTCCTGCAACATCAAAGAAACAAAGTCTTGAACTTTAGTCTTTTTAGCCTCTTAGATCTCTAAAAGAAGATGAGAAATGAGTTTTAGTGATACCTTTTGGGTCTTAAGCGCATGGAAAGAGAAGGACTCTCGAGAACAAGCCTCTGCTTAGAGCAGAAGTGAAGAGCAGCCAGACAAGATTTCGAACGAGTTGTTGAAGAAGAAGATGATGATGAAATCAGACAAGAGATGTTAAGCAGAGACAAAATCACAGCTTTTGATTCAAACCCAGCCGACATAAAATCTTCTCACAAAACCCTGAAGTTTCACTGTTCCTGTTCTTCGTTAAGACAAAAGAGAGACAACAACAAGAAGAACAAAAGTGAGAAACCCAAATAAAAACCCCACACAGCTAAAACCCTAGAGAGATTAGATATCTGGGGACGAGATTTTTCTACGGTTTATATAAAAAAAATAAAAACGAAGGATCCGTGACAAAGTTGCAGAGAGGCAGAAAAAAAAACAGTAAACAAGTGTTAAAAATAAATAAACATGATTCTTACAGAGAGACGACGCAAATCTCTAGAAGAGAACAAACAATAAACAAATGCAAGGAGGAAGATGGTGAAGAAAACGATTCTTTTTAATAAATTCAACTAAAAATGCAGAGAGATAGCAATAAAATGTGTATTTATTTATTAACCTTGGTTTGGTGTTTTCTCTGTGATTCTCTCTCTCTTCTTTCTTCTCTTTGGCTCTGAATGACTTCCACACTCTTTATAATCTCGTTTACATATAAAACACACTGATTTATTTCACTTTTATAAGGTCAAAAATGAACCATTCAAAGAAAAGTGCGATAATTATGGGAAAATAAAGTATTCACTTTTTATTATATTTTTAACAGCTAATTTGAGACTGAAATGGTAAATATAATACTATTTCAGAAAATAAAATTTCCTAAAATATTTACTTTTATTTTACATAGTGCTTATAGATTTTTGTTACAAAATAATTAATATTTTCATTATTCTAGATTAAAAATAATTGATATTTAATATTTACGATCAATTATATTTATTTATTTTCTTATGACTTGACCAGTTATATTATAATTGGTTGAGTTTATATTATTTAATGATAGTTTAATAAAAAAATTTATAAAAAATTATTTTGTAATTTATGTGTATTTACTTTTTTGTCAACTGTGTATTTACTTTAAACACTACTTAAAATAAAACAGAGAAATTATTTTCTTGTGTTACATTTGTTATTTTATTTTGATAAACAAAAAAAAGAAAGAAAATAAGAGAATTTTAACATGGTATTGTTATGGGGAGACCATCTAATGAAATTAGCTGGCATGGTGGGACTAGAGACAATTTTTCACATTAATGGCGCATGACTCTCTCATGCATCTATCATGGCCCGCCAAGAATTCCCGCGCGTCATTCTCACTCTCCTTCGCCACAAAAAACTTTTCAAAGAAATTTCTCATGAGTCATTTTCTAATTTTATGCTTTCTGATTTTTTTATAATTGTTTTAATATGTATTTGGATACAAATCTATATTTTATATATATTCTAATTTTGGTATAAAGAATCTCAACCATATTTAAAAGAATATATACCCAAATCTTTAAAAATCTAACTAAATCCCACTTTCACTGGATTTCTCTCTTTGTCTTACTAAAATAAAAGGAAACTAAATCCCATTTGGTTTTAGATTTTGGTTGAACCGAACCGAACAAATTAAGCTAACCAAACCGGTGTGTAACTCTAAGCTCAAAACTCACGCGTTTGGTGTTTTGTTTCTCTTAAATTAACAACAAAGAGCGATGACTCAAAAAAAAAAAAAAGTTCGTCAATACAAAAGAAAAGAGTCTAATAAAATGATTTAATGAGAATGTTAAGAAAAAAGACAATTGGTTGCGTTTTGTACAATTGACGGCTGACATTTAGGTTTCGTTAGAAACTTTGAATATTTATCATCTACTGAATGAAATTATGAAACAGACAATAAATACCGGAAAACGAAATATCGGAGTTTAATTTTAGATTTTCAATTTTTATATGCATTTATAAAATAAAATTTGTAGGGATTATTTTTTTTTTAATAAAAAACTAGAATACGGCTGTATATATTTTTCTTGCGTTGCGGAAAATAATTAGAAGTAGTGCATGAGTCTTGACTTTCGCTCACTCTATTATCAAATGTTCAAAGTTATTTATCTTTAAACAAAGTAGTGAACTGATCATGGAATACATTATAAATTTCAAACTAAAAAATATTCAAGCAACAAGCTGTATATTTAATGAACAACACCATATAAATTATTGGATGTGGAAAGTAAGTGCTGTTTTAAATATCGAATTTTTGTCAAATATTTTAGTGAAGAATGTTTAAGTCACATGTGACACATGAATAAAAAGATTCTTCCTATGTTTTGCTTCAATCTTACTCAAAGCTAGTTTTAGTCACTATCATAAATCATAACAATTTAACATCATTACATTATCATAATACCTTTTTGTACAACATACAATGAAATTCAAATTTTCATGATTTAAAAAGAGGTGGTCTGTGTAGTATGTCATACTGATATATAGTGCGGAAAACAATATCACATGAGCAACCTGAGTGATAAAGATAACACAATAAAATTAAGAGTAGAGATTACGAAAGTGGATAACATAAATATATTAGTTTGTGTTTTCATACCGGCTTAACTATAAAGTAAAGAGTTGATTCATATAATTACTTTCATGAATTTGTGAGCCTTTTCTTCTTCTTTTGGGTGTTGGGATATAATACTAAAATCAGGTCTTAAATTTACAAAATCATCTAAACTTTTCAAAAACGTCTTCAAAGAAGGATAATGTGGAAGAGGTTTAACTCACTCAAGATTAGGTCAACTTCAAAACTTATGGTTCCTTGTTATAATTGAGGACAAAATCCAGAAAGTATTCATACATGCATTTGCATAGGTATATATATAATTTGGTTATACGAGTATCTAAAGGCGTCACAAAATTTAGTGGAAGCACGACCTGGTGTTGGTAATAATAACAAAGAAAAAGGAAGGGAGTGTATATTTATAAAATGTATTAAAGTTTAGCAAGAGAGATGCACGTGAGAGGAGATGCAGATATGGGTTCATAGGATCACCACGTCTTCACATTTAGGTGAAGAAGTAGCATCGGCTCTTCGCCACCTGCCAAGTTCGCAGAGTACAATCTAATGATCCATCTCTTTATCACGTGATCTTTATAAAGTAATCCACCACTATATTCATTCTGAATCTAACCTATTATGTTACAACATGTGCGATCTCTTACGATCTGAAATTATTATTAAATTACCATCTTACCGAAATGCTCCTTTAGTGCGTGATAAGGCGTTTCAGTGTAGATGCTATGTCAGTGCATGCATTCATGATCCGCAACTCTATTTGTAGTAAAGAATTATACGAACCAAATTTTGTTATTGTCTCTAATCTCTTAAATTAGTAGTAATCACTAATCTCAAAACACTCAGTAAGTCATTCAGTTTTGTCGGTGCATGCATTTATGATCCACGCGACTTTATATGTAGTAAAAAGAATTATACGATTGAACCTTTTTATTACATCTAATATCTGACTTCTTCCATCCCATCGGTAATCACTATACGAGCGTCCGAATATCTGTTCAGATTAGAATCAAGTATTTTGGATATTCGGGTATTTTGATATAGAGATGCAAAACCTGTGTGGATATTTTCCAATTTCGAATCAGATTCTATATGTGTGAAGTATTGTTTCTATATCTGATGTTGTAGATGTCATGAAATCAATAGCTTTAATACTGGGCTATCCTCCATTTTTCTCAAAACATTTCCAATATGTGTTTGGAAGTTACTAAAATTTGAGTCCATAAAGACCATGTGTGTATGCTGATATATGACACTTCTCTTGTTGTAATAAGAAGTTTGGGTCTATAAATACTATGAATATGTATTTGTGAACATTGAGAAATGAAAAATGCCGTGTTAAACTTCTTTGATGCTCTGTTTCTAGTTCTCTTAGAGCATCCACAATGGTGTATCCATTGTGGAGTCCTTAACTATTTTTTTTTTTTTCAGACTTAAAAAAAAAAAAATCAAAAAATCAACCAATAGTGCAAGAATCGATCATTATTTAGAAATTTTAAGGATCGAATCCTTAGATTTTGGTGGAATCCACTGAATATTTAATTATTTTTTCTCTAAGGATTTCCCTTAGGGACTCCCCATTGGAGATGCCCTTAAGTTGTGTTCTTTCTCACACTGTCACACAATTGTCATTTGAAAAACAAAAACCAAAATGTTTCACATATTGTTTTGCGATATATGAATGTTATGTTTTTACTTTTGTAAATGGTTTGAACATTATTGTTGTTACTTGGTTTGTATATCCGCTACTTGTTTCATACCGACATGAAAAAAAAAATTGTTGTTGCTGAAGTTTTTTTGTACTGTGAAATACTTATATAAAAACAAAAGTAATTGCAAAACTGACAGAATACGTAATATTTTTCAAAGATTACACCAGCGGAAATATACTTCCGAGGAAACTAAACTTATACAAAAAACATTGAGAAAACATATTTAAAAGAATATAACCAAATCTTTACGAATCTATATTTTCTAATTTTATGCTTTGCAAAACAATCATAAAGTATAAATTAAAATAATTAGAAAGCATAAAATTAGAAAAATGAAAGTGTTAGCATCCTATAAGAAAAAGTTGATGTTTCTCCATCAGCGACAAAATGATGAAAAATAATTCTCAGCGGTTCTGCTCCAATATCGAGTCTCCGAGTATTGGCGTTGGAGGCGTCTCTTCACCCCTCTCCTTTTCTTTACTATCTTCTCTCACATCCTCGTGTGTCGTCGATATGTATTCTCTCTAGTAAGGATTATATCATCAGAATCCTATATCTCTCTGAAGGATGATTGATCAGGTGTTATGAGGTCTTAGTTGGAGCTCCAGCGAGGCGACCATGGTCTATGTAGAGGAAAAGAGTCGGCTTTGTTAGTGGGCTTCACCGTATATTGTTTTGTCTTTTATAAATTTATTCATTGTCTATGGTGGTGGTGGTGCGTGATGTTCGTGTTAGCTCTCTCCTTTGGTTCTTTATCGGTTATATGTGAAGTGTCTTTGGTGTAGAGTGGAGTGTTCTGCTCTCAGTGTGTCGAGGCTTGGCGTCTTGTCTCAATTCTTGGTTCAGTTGGCACTTAGGCGAGGCGGCAGATCAGTGCATGCACATTTTATCATTTGGTCGTGTGGCTACTGCTTCGTGTGTGTCAGCATATGTGTTGCGGTTCAGCTCATGTCGTCAATGGCAGAAACAACTTAAACTTCTGCGGCTGCTCTTCATTTATTAATGCTCCTAATGACTTCGGTTTCAGTTTGGTCCAACCATTTTGCGTGTGGTATGGATTTGATGTATAGCATTTTGGCTAAATCGAGCATGTAATAATCATTATAATTCCCGTCTTTATGAATCGATCAATAAAATTAATATTTTTAAAAAATTATATGTAATTTATATAAATATATTTTATAGAAATTCTATAATATTTTATTTATTAAATTAATAATTTTATTTATTAAATTAATAAATTTTATTTATTAAATTAATAATTTTATTATTTAAGTATTAAAATTTTATAAAGTTAATATTTTTAATTTTGTAATAAAAATATTATTATTTTATATTATTTTGATTTTATTTATTATTAATTTATTTATATAGATTGAATTAGAAATCCAATTAAAAATCTTAAAAAAACTAGATAACTAGAATATCAAATATCAAAATGGAAGCAAATCAAATCGGAATCGGATAGTTAATCCTTCCAAATAGATTGAAACATAAATACTTTAAAAACAAACATAAATTTGATATATGCCCACCCTTAAATAATTTAAGTATGATATGCTTGTAAAATAAGTTTAAGAATTCTCACAAAAGGCTAAAAAAGAAGTATAAATCTTTTCGCTTTAAAACTTTACAATTACGTAACTAAATAACTTTATATTTTATCTCCGTTTACTTAAATATTGTAACAATTTATAAGAATTTAATTAAAATTACAGTTTCAACTGGTAGTTTATTTAGAATTTTTTTTAATTTATATAATTTAAGAAAACTATAATAGATATTTTTTATTTTTACAAATTTTTATAAATATTTTTAACAACCTTTACCAAAATTGAATAAAATAAAAAAATATCATTTTTACTATAAAATATTTTAATATATGCATATATTTTACAAAAATGTTTTAAATGAATTTCATTTCTTTTTATTGTTTTGTCAATTAAATATTTGTTAGTCCTATAAACACTAAGAGCATTTTCAATATACATTTTTATATTTTTCTCTGATTTTTTTTTTTATTTTAAAAGTAGTTTTGTTTCAATATATGATTTTATGGTAGAGTTTTTTTAGAGACATAAATAACATTTTTTATATTTTTGAGGCTGACATTGAAGTAAATTAATTTCTCAAATATAATTTTTTTATATTGGAAAAATTATAACAATGAGATAAAAGTGGATTGGAAATGATAAAAAATATTTTATTTATTTTATTTTGTTTGCTTTGGTAATGACCAATAAAAATTTAAGTGGATATGTACGTTGGATTTTGTTATTTAAATCTTTTTGTCTTTCTAATGAAGCTGATCCTTTTCATTACTAAGCCCAGACTGAAGAATGTCAGTGGGCCACGCAAGAGGTGGCTCGTGGCTCGAAGCAATGTCTTAGTCATACTCTGCTTCTCTCTTTCCCGCCATTTAGCCGACTGCCATCACGTGGGTCCCACTTTCCCGCCCTTATTCTCCCGCACAAGAAACCGCCACCACCCAACCTTTCTCATCTCCTTCCACGTATTCACCACCGCCACGTGCCTTGTCGAGTGCGGTGGACTCGCAAATCCCTCGACTCGTTCTTAAGAGCATGATTAACCCCGGGTTCTTAAAGTGGAGTTCTTAGCGGAAGTTAAGAAACAATTTCTTAATTTCTGTTAAGAACCCCACCTTAAGAACCCGGGGTTAATCATGATCTAAGGCACCTTATCAATACTCTCTCTCTTGTTAAATATTACATGTTATTTTTATATATATATTAATAAAATATACTAAATTTAGTAATCCCTCCATTTTATATTACTTGTTGTTCTAGGTTTATTCACACATATTAACAAAAACATATAATTTTGTATATTTTTAAAATAAAAATACAATTACCTATACATCTAACCATATTTTAACCAATAAAAAAATAAAAACACAATTACCTATAAATCTTATTAATGAATTTTATATTGAAACTCTAAAACGACACTTATTTTGAAACGAAATTTTTTCCTACAACGACAAATAATATAAAACGGAATGAGTAATAAGTAAATATTTTTATATTTAATTATTTTATAATTTTTAGTTAATTAAAATTTAATAAATATAATTAATTATTTAAAATGTACAACTTACAAAAAATTATTATTTTCTAAAGATTATATTAAAAAATAAAAAAATATTTTTGTGAAACAAATATTTTTCTAAAAACTGAACTATTTTGTAACGGATAAATATTAAGTAAGTATAATCATAAACCTTGGCAGAAAAACATATATAACTGTCAGGCTGGCTCATTCAATATATAAGCCTTCTGCTTTTTTATTTGTTCTTTCAAATTACAGTTGTGTTATTGTAAATTTAAAAGTTAAGATCCTAGTGTATATGTATTTTGACAAATCAAAGACCCTAACTTGTTAACAAAAATAACAAAAAAAAGACCTAGTGCAAAACTGTCTCATCCTTTCCAAACATTTTTTAAAATCCTTTTCAAACATGGATATGGTTACGCAAAAGAACTGTTACAAGATCTTGTGTCTGTAATTTGGTACAACATCTGAAAATTCAAACAGTGTGTATAGAATAACTAATAGTGTGAAAAAGAATAATAAAATAAACATATATAGTTTTTATCATCATCAATTAATAGTAACGAATGAAGCAAAAAGCTGACAAGTTGAAAACAATTTTACAAAATTGTTGAATGGAAAATAATAGAAAAATTATTTAGGATAATCGTAAAAAAAAATCATAAATAAATATCTTTATGAAAGTTAAAATGATTAAAATATATTACTAAAGAGGTAAATAAATATATATATTTGTATGATTAACTAATCTTAACTTTAAATTTAGATTTAAGAGATAATGTTTTAGAAAATTGAGTTTAACATTTTTAAAACTAATAAATTAATAAATTAATTTTAAAAATTTTAAAATAAGAGTTTAAAAATTGTTTTAGAAATAATTTTCAGATTTTAAAATAAAATTTTGAAAAAATTGAAAAATGTGAAAGATATAAAAAGAAAGTTCAGATTCAAAAAAGTATTATTCAAAATAATAGTATTTTTTGTTTTAAATATTTATATCTTTAAGTATTATAAAGTAATGATAAAAAGTTTTATTGTTTAATAAAACTTTTTTAGTCTTTTTTGTGTGTGCTATTTTGTTGAAAAAACTTAAGTCTATAGGAGATTTACCCAAAATAATAACTAATACTAATCCGTCCATCACGGCTTGGTACAGTCGTCACTCGTCTGAAAACAAATAATTTGTTGTTAAAATTATTACAACGACTAGTCAATGTGAATAGTAATACTCCCTCCGTTTTACTAAAATAAATGTTTTACAAAAATAAATTATTTCACAAATATGTATTTTTTATATTTTTTATAAAAAAATTACAAATTTCAATAAAATTAATTGAATTTATTAAAAGACTATTGGTTAAAATACATTGGAATTTGATAATTTTTAAAAACGATGTATGATTAATGTGTTTTTTTAATATGTGTAAAAACACTAAAACATTCATCTTAATGGAACGGAGAGAGTAATAATTTACTGGTTCTTTAGGTTTTGGTTTTCGATGTGCGAGAGCACTGAGCACTTGAGCAGTATCATAGCGTCGAATGGCTTAGAAGTTAGAATATTGGATCTTGTGAGCTGGACTTTTCATCTACTAAGCTAGGCTTTTCGAATTAGAGTTCATAGATCATTGATTAGCTTTGTTAGATTCTGTTGTCTACTTGTCTTCACTTATTAAATTTTTAGCATGTGGATCAAGACAAGTATAAAAACCATCAAGATGAGGACAAGTTTAAAGTCTATTGAGTTTCTCACATAGGCGTGATCCAAGGATAATCTATAACATATAGTCAAAGGTTGGGTATAAAAGTCTTCATTGTGTGGAAAATATATAAACCATTGTGAAAAAGGACTAATCATTGATCGTTACATGACACACTCGTTGATGATATCATGTCAATAAATAGTCTTTGGTTTTGTATGCTACAAGCGATTGCATCATCATTTAGGTACGAAAGCTTAAGCATACAAAACTAAAAATGTAGACATACAAAAATGATGACACAACATATGTACTATGGTGCACATTTAATGGTGACAGAATATACAATAACGGATATATTTCTTTAAATAGAAATTATTTTGATAAATCGACTCAAATCAGAAATGAGTTCGGACTACAAACATGATTCAAACAAAATAACCCAAATCTAAAATCACCTAAGTAGCTTTGTTCAATCCAATACTAAGATACGTTCTGCTAATTCGGAATCTAATTTCCCGAGAATCGGGTAATATTCTTAACCTTGACGTTGATCATAGAAAGGAAAGATTCACCTCATTTCTTCGAATGTCAGGACTTCCCGTAACGTTTTCGATGTAGCTATTACCCAATGATCTCATCAATGCTTGTAATTGTTACTGACATTGAAGCGCTAAACATATTGAAAGAGTGAAAGGCCAAAGACACTAACCAAAAGAGAATGCCCCGTAAAACCCGACTATACGCCACACCTCCACCGCAAGACCCGTACAAGGTTAGAGATCGAGAGACCTCCATGCCGAGCACGAGCAAATAAGAAAAAAGGGGCCAAAACGGCTGCTGCTGCCTGGATTGGAAGAAGTTCTTAGACCTTCAAAACAAGTGTTAACGGGTAACAATACCATGATGAACCACACTGCCCATGGCCCTGAGATGAGTTACACTGTCGATTGGGGTCACCAGTGACTGGAAGAACCCAAAGACAACCCGAAGCCTCCACAATTGCTGCCAAACCACGCCTTCGAGAATCGAAGGACGGTTAACTTAAGCACGTCGAGGATCAAACCGGTAACAATGACACAATTAATCAAATAAGTTCAAGAGCTAACCCTAAAGAATCCAGTCTACAAAGATTCAAAGGGTAACCAAAAGGAGCCAAGAAGTTGTGGAACAAAAAGACAGGAGCTCGCCGCATCTCCTTGGAGAGAGCCATATAAGATCCCACTGACACTGCAATGCGATGAACCTCCACGCACCACCACCTAGGGCACGACACACACCGCCGCCTTCAGCTGAGTACGCCTTCGAGATGAAGGTCCTCCGAAGCACCTTTGGCGACAAGAAACGACTGTGAACCACCGAGACACCAAGCTAAAGTCCGCCGAGCCGCAAACGACGCCCCTCTATTACATATCGGAGAAACATAGCTAAACCTCTCCGAAACAGAAGCTCCACTTCCTACACTCGTAGATGCCTCGAAAATGGTAAAAGGACCGCTTAAAACTCTAAGAGCCGACTCCTATGATGACAAACTCTACACCCACTACGCCATGGCTCCAACACCATTTGGCTCACGACTGGCCGTATCTCCTCGCGAGCAGAGGCGTTCCCAACCGAACCTCCTCCGACGGAACCACAACAAAACGGAAAGGAGAATGGATCTCATACGAGCAAAGGACAAAAGAGATAATAGGAAAGAGAGTGTGGCTCTGACGCCGGAACACACGCTCACGCGCTGTCTAGACGTCGGATCCGAGCTGCAATTGACTTTTTAAGATAGAGAAAAAGAGGATAGAGGAGATATTCAACTCTTTCCATGTGGTACGAATGTTATATGGCGCAACAAAATGTAGACAAACCAAAATCTTGTGTCTATGGTTATTGACATTCTGTATTTGGTTGAATGTAATCACTGATTCGGCGACAAGTAGATCTTTTTATGAACAGTAGCAAGCTTTATTGATCCGTTAATAGATCAATTTTTTTCCAGTCTATCTAGACCTTTTCAAGAGATTTAACAGTGTTGTTCTTAATGATAAAATTATTAGTTTATATTAATGTTTTTTTTACTTTGGTTAGATTTTTCAAGCCTGAGGCCCAACCCAGACCTTACTAAGATCAGTGGAACGATTTCAAACGAAGTTTTTAAACTCTCAATCGTATGCTTCGATTTTGTAAAACCACATCTTCGGTAAACATATATTATGGTCCTATGAGATATTTGGAATTCACGAAACTTATCCATTATTAGAACATCTGCATTTTCATTCTAATAATATTACTATTTATTATATTTAACTAAATTTATACATAATCAAAAACTAGATTGCTAATAAATAAACATTGTCAGATTTTTTTTCATAAATATTTTAAAATATTTTATCTGACAGTTTTTTAAAAACACCTCATTTTATTAATACAAATACCCAAATGAGAGTACAAAAAATTCAGAAATAACTTTTATGATTAGTTTTATTTTGAAATGCTTAAATTTTAGTTTAAATTATTTTTATAATTATATTAAAATAATAGTATTTTATTTTAATTTCTCCTTTTTCCCTTTAATATTTACTGTTTAAACATTCATATGACGGTGAGCTAAAAGAAAAAGGTAAGAAAATCAAGAAACCAAATCATCCTTTCACTTGCAACTTTGTATTCAGACTAACATCTAATAAAAGACAAAGAGACAATCTAAAACCAAACCTCTATTTTTTCAAAATTATCCGAAAGAAGAAAAATGAGCATACATTTTCCTTCTTTAGTTAAAGCACATTCTCTTCTACAATAATTTATCATACTCTCACATGCAAATTAATTTGCACCATTAATACCCATTTTCCAGGACATGTTGAAGTCCTTACCCACTAGCATCTCAAGTCCCCTAACTTCAACCATCACACTCTTGTTCTCTCCTTCACCTTCCAACCCAACCACATACGTGTGCTCCTTCAAGCTTACCTCAATCTTCTTCTCCTCGTTTGAAACCGGACTTCCATTGATCTCAACCTCAGAAGCTTGTCCAAATCCTTTAAGTCCCAAAACACTAACTTTCTCAATGATCCATTCTTTGCTCAACGCAAACTTCCCTTCCTTAACTTGTGACCACATCTTCACAGTTCCGTTTCCGACCGAAGCGTAGAAGTCTACGTACGTAGACTGTCCGTTTCCTAGCTTCATCTCCGGAAGCTCGTCCTCGTCTACATAAAGTTTACCCTTCGCGTACCCCTCAGAAGGTCCAGCAGGGAATGTAATGACGAGACTAAACGGCGTAGTTCGAGCTTCTTTCGAGATTAACCCTCCTTGTTGCATTGGTAATATAGTGTTTTGGTAAAGATGAACGTTCACAAAGTTCAACGGAGAAGGGAGAGTCACTCGCTTCCCTTTCTTGGACACAACGGCTTGAGTCATGTCGAACATGTGGTACCAAGAACCTGGTGGGAACAGAGCTTCTACTTCGGTTTTGCCTTGTTCAAGAACCGGAGATATCATCAAGCTGCTTCCTAGCAAGAACTAGCCGTAACATTCAGTGTACTCAGGGAAAGAGAAGAAGAGCGGTCTAGCGATTGGTGCACCGGTCAAATGAGCTTCGTAGTTAAGTGTATAGAGGTAAGGAAGGATCCACAAATGTCTGAACCAACCATAGGAACACCAAAGATTCTGAAGTTCAACATTGTTGAGATAGACACTTGCAAGCTCTGCCATGTTCCTTGGTTATCTCCGGTCCAATGAGCAGCGTATCAACCCGAACCAACAAAAGTAGACCGGGATAAAATAAAAGGACGTTTCCCTTCGATAGACTGTAACGCCTTGTGTGTCGCAATGGTCTCGGAGAATCCGTAGATACTATGAGCATCATATTCTCTTACACCATAGTAATATAAAGCACTTGTTGCAATAGTCTTGAAACCGACAGGAGCTTTAACTCCAGTTGCATTAATCTTGTAAGGAGGATCATCCCATCTCGTCTTTGTTATATTCTTGCAATCCAAGCAACAAACCCAACCAGGTCCTTCTCCACTAGGACACTGTTTCCCTTTTGGGATTGTGCATAGTCCAGAACAAAAGTTCGAAACTTCGTTCATGTCTATCCATAGACCATCGATAGGGACTATTTCATGGAAGCGACGGATCTCATCTCCCCACCAAGCAACCGTCTTAGGGTTAAGGAAATCAGGGAAGTGAACCGCACCAGGCCATACTTGAGCCAAGAAAGGCTTTCCTTCATATTTGATGAACACGTCGTTAGCCATGGCTCGTTGGTATACTCCGTAGCTAGCGTTGACACCAATACCAGGGTCATTAATCACGATATATCATTTGTTTTTAAGTATATATTATAATATATATATATATATATATATATATATATATATCATTTTTGTTAATAAAAAAATATAATAATATATAAATTGTTTAATGATATGTCAATATAAAAAGTTATGATAGGTTGATTTAATTTCGTATGTGGATAGTTTTAAAAAATTTTATTAAGAAGTTTTAGTATTGTATTTTTCTAAATTTAATTATTATTTATTTTTATTATTTGTATGTATTATATATTTTTTTATATATCATTTGATTTTTTTTAATATTATTAGAAGAATAAGTTTTTAAGTATTTATTATAATTAATATATGAACAAAACTTAGGTTCACCCCCTAGGGTGAACCTTTAAATTCACCTCTACTTTTATCACCAATCAAAATGCCACGTAGATAATTAAATAAAATATATTAAATTTATTTAAAAATAGCTAAAAAAAAATAACTCCAATTTTAGCGACGCTAACGCCGCCATCTAAACAGTAAACCCTAAATCTTAAATTCTAAACCCTAAACCTTAAATCATAAACCCAAATCTTATACCATAAACTCAAATCCTAGACTCTAAATCCAAATTGTATACCCTAAACCCAAATTCTAAACCTAAAACCCAAACACTAAACCCTTAAACCAAAACCTTATACCATAAACCCAAATACTATACCCTAAACCCAAACAATATACCCAAAAAACCTAAACTCTAAACCCTAAACCCAAATCGTAAACCCTAAACCCAAATTTTAAACCTATAGGGTTTGGGTTTAGGGTTTAGGAATTGGGTTTAGGGTATATGGTTTGGGTTTAGGGTTTACAGTTTGGGTTTAGGGCATAGATTTTGGTTTTAGGGTATATAGTTTGGGTTTATGGTTTAGGATTTGGGTTTAGGGTATTGGATTTAGGTTTAGAGGTTAGAATTTGAATTTAAAAAATTTAGGTTTAGGGTTTAGAATTTAAAATTTAGGGTTTAGAATTTAACTGACGACTTTTGCATCGTTAAAATTGGTGTTATTTTTTTTTAACTATTTCTTTTTAAAAAATAATTTTTTTCTATAATAATCTACGTGGCATTTTGATTGGTGATAAAAGGAGAGGTGAATTTAAAGGTTCACCCTAGGGGGTGAACCTAAGTTTTGTTCTATATATATATAGGGCATTTCTCTTAAATAGCCTCTTTTAAGTTTTTATCACCAAATAGCCACAGAAAATAAAATGACCAAAATAACATTTTTTTCTTGAAATTTTCATTTTTTTTCTTTTTTGAAATTTGAAACTCTATCCCTAAACTAACCCCTAACTCTAAACCCTAAAGTCTAAATTAGTTAACTATAAGAGTATAAATGCGTATAAATAGCTTCTAAAAAAACTATTTTGGTCATTCTCTTCTTTAAGAACTATTTTTGTGAAAAACAAACTAAAAAGAGCTATCTAAAGGAATTTCTCATATATATATATAATTTTTATTAGTTAAAAATATAATAATATATAAATTATTTAATGACATGGTAATATGAAAAATTATGATAGATTTTTTTAATTTGTCTGGATAGTTTTAAGAACTTTTAGTATTGTAAAATATTCTTTTATATATAAATAGATACATTATTTTAGTTAGGTAAAGAGCTCAGATTTCGATAAAACAAAACTCGAGGGCCCAAATTATAAAACAGAGACGTCTAATTAGATTTGTTGGGTTAGAGACAAAAACAGGGCCTAGCTCGTTAAGAAAATACAAGAAGAGAGCCGAATGGTAGTGGCAGAAACAACCAGAGGGTCTACTTACATGTTTTTTTTTGTATTTATGTAATGGGTTTCATTTAGATAAATACTTGAACCCCAAAAAAATAATAACTTGAACCCAAACAAAAACAATAATATATATATATATATATACTAGTTTGCCTTGATGCAATTATGCGGTTCCTTTTCTGAATATAGGTCACAGACTCACACGTACGTTGCCTTCATCAGCTCATACATATATTATACTCCATCTGTTTCATATTATTCGTCGTTCTAGATTTATATATGCATATTAAGAAAACATATAATTTTGTATATTTTCCAAATAAAAATACAATTACCTATACACCTAACCATATTTTAACCAATAGAAAAATATAATAGACAAATTTATTAATAAATTTTGCATTGAAACTCTAAAACAATATTTATTTTGAAACAAATTTTTTTTCTTACAACGACAACTAATATGAAACGGAAAGAATATTCAACTTTTACTGTTGCCTGTGACGACTTTTCATAGTGTGATTGACATGCAACTGAAACACTAAATGGAAATATATTTTTTCTTGAACTAAATGCAAATATTTCAATAAAAGAATTTTTTGAACATTATACAATGGATAGCGATTACTAATGCATATTTTTATATTGTACAGTAGAACCTCTATAAATTAATATTCGATGAATTAATAATTTCTATAAACTAATAAAATATATCGATCTCAACTTAGACCAATGTAGAATATACCAAAAATCAATAAAATAATAAAATAATAAAATAATAATATTTTTAAAATTTTCTTGTATATATAGAATTTCATTAAAATCATAAATTAATAATCTATATATTTTTTATATAAGTACAAACTAAAAATTATATTGTAGGTTTTATATTCAAAATGAAAATACATTTATTTTTCAAACATTTTAATATATTTTGATAATATTTAGTAAATTTATATCAAAAACCACATAACAATTCTATGAAACATAAAAATATATATCAAATAAGATAATAAAACAATACAAAAGTCAAATTTCTAAAATTTAAATAATATATATACGGTAACATCAAACAATTTTTATAAATTAATATCTCTATAATTTTTTATAAATTAAAGAATTTTTTATAAATTAATATCTCTATAAATTAATAAAATTTTAAAGTCTTAATATTATTAATTTATAGAGATTATACTGTAATTGGTTGCTGACATCAACCTACTAGCGATCAAATAATTTTTGTTACTTGCTAATAGGGGTGACCAATTTAGTCAAAATCCAATATGATTTAATCTTATACAATCTGAAAATTTCAAATTTATTTAGTTCTAAATTCATTCAAATTAATTTATATTTAGTAACTTATGATTTTGAGTTTGGATTGGTCTTAAATAACTCAAAAACAGATATACTCTAAAGTTTTATACAAATAATATTGGTAAATTTATTTTTAAATGTATGTTAAATTTCCTAACTTTATTAGTAACTCTAATCATATATATATTTTAAATAACATCTTTTATCTACTAAATTTATTTTAAAGCATTATTTCATATATAGATATATATTGTACAAATATAACCTACATAACGTGACAAAGTTTGGATTTAGATATTTTGTCAAAATTTATACGGTCCAAACAATTTAAACTTGTTTTAAAATATAAAACATCCAAATTTTATATAGATCAATTTGGTCTAATATTTTTAACCTAAATAAACTAAAATCCAAACCTAAAACTTTAATCCATAACTTAAGATTGGTCACCTCTAGTTGCCAACTATATATTGTAGTGACTAAATTATGGTTTTCATAGTTGTTGGCATCAACGATAACTTGTAGAAACTAGTCGATAATAGATAGTAGAAAAATGTTTTACTACCTTACCTTTTAAAACTTTTGAACTCTAATCTTGAAAACATATTTACAAAACCTATCATTAAACTAAGGGCTAAAAAATAAGCAAGATCCAGAGGCGACTACAAACAAACTAACAAAATTTCGTTGGTCATTGTTTTTATGTTAGTCGTTATCGTTCAAGTTCGCTGTAACCCTGCAAAACACACATTGCAAATAGAAAAAAAACTATTACGTGGCACAATGATTTTGTATGTGGTGCATGATATATAATCCTACAGTTTATGAGAGCATCATTATTCTTAGAACCCATTTGTTTTGTTTTTTTTCAAAAAAAAAATTGATTTAAGAGAAAAAACCAATCACGGGCTGCCATGTGTCAGTGAGATCTACGAACAATGCAAAAAAAGATTCTTATTTAACATTTTTTGAAACTGTTTCTTGCACTGTTTGCAGACCCCACATATTTGTGGGACCTGTGAATAGTGCAAAAACACACTTAAAAACCTTGAATAACCATGCCCTGAGGCTGCCACAATTTTGACGGAAGTCAATTTTAATTATAACTAATGTTAATTAAATATTAATATTTTATTTAAATTTATTAAAATAACTAAAATAGTGAATAGGTTAAAGTGATATATATATATATCAAATACTTTTTTGACATATATCTAAATACTAACTGGTAAAATTGTTAATATTCTTAAATTTTTAAAAATAATCAAAAACGGATTAAACTTTGTGAAGTAAAATGGTTCAAAATAGATAAAAGTATACTGAAGATTGCAAGGAAAACTGTTTGTGTAAAATAAAAGTTAGGTCATTGTTTTTATTGGATAGAAATTTTGGACAGTTGAAAAAAATAACAATAAGCAATTAGGATAAATGAATGATATTTTTAAAATAGATTTTTTCTAGGTTTTCACCAAAGTAGAAACACGTTAATAGAGTTTTTGAAAAAAATGTGGGGTCAAATCACGTTCTCGAAAATATCATGGGGTCAATATACTAATTTTACACTATTTTACCAAAAATGTTTCCAAAATGCAAGTAAAATTCTTTTTAATAGAAATCTATAGGGGTCAGGTGACCCCCCTCTCCTATATGTGCCAGCGCCCCTGCTCATAAGGGTCGCACATTTTTATAGGATAACATGGAGTAAGAAGACACATCACATCATCTGCGTATTATATAGAGATGAAAGTTGTAAACAAAATTCCTTAATTACAAAACGACGAAACACTTTAATATATATAACAAACAGGAGTGTCATTGTTTTAGGCGTGCACTATATGTCGATTTGAAATGGACCATCCAAGAAGAAACAATTTTACTTTAGAAACTGCGATTTTGAGTGGCATGGACCAATCTTTAGGACAACGACTTTAACCAATCTTCTTAGATCAAAATCGCAATAACCATGATGGGGGCACGTTATGTTTTGGTATCGCAGTGATTACGTATCATCGAGCTCCACCTTTTCTGATATTTTTCCAACACCTTTAGGTATGATCAAATTATATTAATTTCCAGTCCATGAGACACCGATATTTATCGAATTACCCGTTTGAGTTGCAATTTATGTAGAAACATTTCTTGTATAGGTAAGAAAACTAAACGCAGCTACGTTGTATGTTAGTTACGAATATATTTAACGTAAAAAAAACTAAACGCAGCTACGTTGAGATATTATTATCATATATGTATATAAAATATGTGCTGAATACCTAATTTTTTACAAAATTATTTGTATAATAACTATGGAAGACACATATTATACAAACTTTTTGACATGGTATTTATTTACATACGGTCCTAGGTCCTCGTGTGACATATGCAAAATTCTTCCAAAGTTCTTTCAATAATGAACTTAATAAGATTTGGAATGATTACTATAGAACACTTTAAAAAAAAATTTAACTTGGGAGTATCTCAAACCTATAACTATATCAAAATATTCAAATGACACGTAGCTACATAATAGTGTATAGTAGGATGCTTTCAAATTCAAATTAATTAGTAACCCAGAACTTGTAATGCCAGTAAACCGCCACCACATGATTAACTATGGAAGACATACATTAAAAATGTTTTGACATGATATTTATTTACATATGGTCGTAGGTCGTCCAAATCTTCAGTGTTTGTAATGAATCTTGCTTATGAGTTAGATAGTGGTTTTGAATATTATAGAGGTGTATATTCAATATTGTATTTGATAAGATTTGGAATGATATGATTTTATAAGTTTTAGATGATTTTGGATGAATTAGAAACATTATCATAATTTTAGTAAGACACTTAGAACTCCATCTAAAACTACTACATGTGATTTGGATTTAATACTTTTAACTAAGAAACTTTAATAAAATACCTTAAAATTAACAATTTAAAATATTTTTGATAACAATAAATTTTAAATTACATTTTAAAATCACAAGTTCAATAAACATAAGGAAAATCTATAATTTGTATTTTTGATAACAATAAGTTTTAAATTATATTTTAAAATCACAAGTTCAATAAACATTGAATTAAGGAAAATCATATTTGATAATAGAGGATTTGTCATTTTAATACAAATCATTTTAAATTCCAAATTGAATATACCCTTTATATGTTTAAACCTACATTTTAGAACTTTCCAAATGTATTTGCACTTAGAATTAGATAAACAAAAGTTTCTGGTATGGAAGTAATATGTATTTGATCCAGAACGTCAGATGTTGATTTGGATAAAACACTTAATCTTTGTACGTAATTGGATTGATGTATAATCACTGTAGTGATTTAAAAAAAAAGTTTGCAGAAATACATTTATATTTTGAAATGTTTAGAATATTTACCTATATTGGTTTCAAACCTCCTTACTCGACAAACCCGAAAATTGAGAAACTACCGAAATGTCCAAACGTATGAATAAAACCGACAATGTACTATTGTATAAAAGTGTAAACTACAGCGTTATTTAGTACTATAACAGAATGTAGATTGGAAGTGTTATTATATAAGAAGTAATCACCGGTGTGAATGGGCTAGTGGTTAAACGCAGAGATCGGTCATGTTGTGCTCATAGTTTGGACCCTAATAGAAAATAAATTAAACATATTTCGGTTTAAGGTCAAAGTTAATTTTGGACTAACGGAGGAAATTAAAGCCGAAAACCTAACTTTTCTTAAGAAATATTATGTAAAAAGTAGTTATTCATAAAAGTTAATCATTGTGTAAATTTTAGAAGTTTTTTTTTTGATTAACTTATAGGTGATTCGGACCTTAAGCCTGACTAAGAGCGATATTTTAATTTACTTATTAAACATAAGATGATGCGACATTAAGCATTATTGAAACTAGAATGAGTGCATATTAAATAATTGAATCTGAAAATGACATATTTAACTTACCTTGCGTAATTTTCAAAATTTAAAAGAATTGTTCTCATTTGATTTTTTTTTTTTTTTAAGAATTGGTCTCATTGGTGTCAATACCGGAAAGTAATTTAATTACTGGCCATGCAAAAACATGAATCAGATCGCACAAAATTGATATTTTTTGTTCAAGTCATTTTCATGTAGTGGTAAAGGTCCGTGAGTATTAATCAAAATGTGTTTTACTTTATGTATCACCTTTTATTCAACAATACCTTATAGAAATTAAATAATAACACTTTCATTCTTCAAAGGAAATAGCATGGTTAAAAGGGAACTTTCAGAATTTCCCAGTCGTCTACATTTCACGGGCGCACAACTTAGTTAGAATACTCTACAGCGAAGACGACTTTTAGATCATAAAGAACACTTGATTTTGTAATAAAATATTACGGTTACCACTTCAAATTTTAGTACTAAAATAACAGTACAAATGTAAAAATTAAAAAGTGTTAGTAAATAATAGAAACGTTTGATTTTGTAAAAAGATTTAATATGTTTTTCCTATTTAATTTTTAAATATAGAAAAATGTTAGATTCTATATACCCAATAATGTAGTTTGGGTAGAATTTTTTTAAAAGATTCTATATACCCAATTATCTTTAATCTTTTTTGGGCAAACCAATAAATCATCAATATATATACGCTTAGTTGTGTTTAAAGTCTACCCAAACTACATTATTCTGTATAATATAGATTGTTGAATTATTGAAGACTTTATCAGATTTTGCGGACTCAGATTTTAAGTATATTCAACAATATCACAAACTGAACTTTCAGCTGTATATCACTATTTCTACATGATAAATTATTAATATGCAGTCATATCCTAATCATAGACAATTCTTTACCAAATATATACATACATTACCTGACATAAATTTAAAATAATCCATGTATCTATGATCAGATTCATATTCTTCCGATGACCTCAGTCCGTAGAGTTCTCTGATGAACTAGATACAGAGGTGAGAGGACAGTTGAACTAGACCGGCTCATATAAGAGAATAGTAAATCCAAAGTATCTCTTACATAGTTTCTGCAAATAACGAGTATATAAGTTATTATAACCCATTACATTTCTTGGTCGGTACAGTGTGCTCTAAAATATGTGTTCATAGACTTGTAAGTCTTTTCTGTATGTGTGTGTGTGTTTATTATCATTCACATGCTTGTTAAAAATAATTTCATAATAAACTATGAACCTTAGATTTTCTTGATTAAGCTCTACAAAATATAATTTATTTGAAAATATGATTTTCTGATAATTTTATAAATATTCACTGTTTAAATCTTGTAATATATTCAATTTGACCAAGAATTACATAGTACTATCCATTAGTCATATTGTCGCCGTCTAGCATCGTCTTGTCATTGTTTACCATAAAGTCATGATTATTGCAAAGTTCTTAGGACAAAATTCTTAACGTAATATAAGAACCGTCTCTTAATTTTAATAAAAAAAAATTAAGAGACGGTTCTTAAATATCTATCTATCCTAAAAACCCGCAATAATCATGCCATAAGAAAGAGTTACACTGAACTTTTATTAGTAGTGTTCTTCATCACACATTCACATTGCAGTAATTAAAAGTATAAATGAATTGATGTAATATACTCAAAAGTAAAATAGATTTGTGGTCGACACAAGAAAAGTTGATAGGAAAGGAAGAAGAAAAGAAGAAGAAGATCACACAGGATATTGTGGAGACAGAGGTAGCAAAACGAGACTTTGGTCTTGGGATGGCTTTTCCAATATTTCTGGTTAATACATAATAGCTGGTGCTCTTTGCCTCCACACACGTATGCTCAGCTTTTGTTCCCATGTCAAATGCTACGTATCTCTTCTTTCTCCAGTTTTTGTTTGTTTGTTTTTGTTTTACTTGTTAAAATGGGACGACGTATTCGATTCTTTTCTTTTAATCAAACGAAATTGAGTTCCATATGAATATGCAGGAGCATCTATAGAGGTGAGTAGGGGAGCACATGCACCCATGATTTTTTAAATGAATATTGTACTTCTTTTGTGCACCCATTATTTTTAAGTCCATTAGATCACCAAAAAACAATTACGCGAAATACACAGATTAAAAAAAAACCAATAAACTTATTTAAATAAAAGAAAATAACTTGAAGTCTTAAAAACTAACTTATAGATGGGTTAAGTATAACTATGACGTCTCACATCACAGTGGTAATAAATAATCTGGTACAAGATAGATAATTATAAATTCAGATGGAGTTTTTGCTATTTGCGGTATGGCGAGACTGAAGGAAGAAACACACCAGAAAAACCTGAAATATTATGAACTGTCACAGACTATGCAAGCTCTTTGGTCTTTGGGATCTTGTCAATTGATCGTTGGAGGAGATAACTCTATAATTAACAAGAAGACATCAAATTTAAGACTGCGACACTCCACTCGCACCATTTGTAGCTGGGAAAATATGTTTTCAATGGTTATCTTCTCTTACCGTAAAAGAGAATGTAACAAATGTGACAATCTTCTTATCTAGGAAAGCTTTACTATTCTGTTGTTGAATGTGTACTCATGTGGATAAACTTTCAAATTAATGAAACTTAGCTGGTAAAATCATTGTTACATTATTTTGGAATATGAACATGCATACATGAAGAAACACGTATATACGACGAACAAAGATATCCATCAATGCATTAAAATAGAAAACTCATATCATTATTTAGAATTGTTTCTAGATGAAAGAGACATCGCTCTCAGAAAAGCAAACCCTTTTCCTTTTCAATTCGACTACTCTTTGATTAACAGAATTGATACAACACGTTGATGTCATAATGATAAAACAATTTAACACAGATAACGTGAGGGTATTATATATGCTCATTTTATGATTACTTAGAGCATCTCCAACCCCACTCTATTTCCCACTCTAAAATAGAGTTTAGAGTAAAAATGCTCCAATGGTACTCTATTTCTCACTCTATAATAGAGTGAAAAATAGGTTTACTCTAAATATAGAGTAAGTTGTTTATTTTTTGTTCATCACTCTATTTTTCACTCTAAAATAGAGTATCATTAGAGCAAACTCCAACTCTATTATAGAGTCACTCTATTTTAGTGTAACAAATAGAGTAAACCATTGGAGATGGTCTTAGTTATATTCATTGTAATTTATAATTATTTTTGGAGAGATTTTTTCGGAGTAAAAATAAAAGAAGAAAAAAAGAAAAAGAAATGTCGTATGGGAAATGAAAGTCTTTTTGGGCGGCACTCGTGAGTGGGGTTGGCTGTGCAAAAAGTGAGAGAGAGAGTCTCCACAATGCCATGTGGCATGTGATATACTTCCTTTTTTTGGCAAAGAGTGTCATTTTGGAGTTTTATTTTTGTTTCATAAAAAATATCGTTTTCTATTTTCAATGCAAAATTTATGAATTTTATTTTCTAATTTAATTTTCTAATTTAATTTTCTATTGGTTGAAATAGTGTTAGGTGTATGGGAAATGATGTTTTTATATAGAAAATATGCAAAATTAAATGTTTTCTTAATCCGTGTGCAAAAAGTTAAAATGACACTTATGAAATAGATGGAGTACTTTCACTGTATCACTTATTCTGTTACTATCCATTTCCAACGCATGCGAAAATACTACAACACAGACTACCACTCAAATTAAAACTATGAAAACGTCTTCATTTTTATAAGAAACTAATCTATTCTTGATGTATCATAGAAGATGTACAAAAGAATAAAACGCAAAAAGAAGAACATATAACATGGATTACAAATAACGTTTATAAAGAAAATTGTGACTACTACAAACACAAACCAAAATTTTATAGAATTTTAATCCACAGTCGATATATATATATATATATATGGGAAAATTGCCAAAACTAACCTAAAACTTGAATTCAAATGCAAAAGTGTACCCAAACATCAAACAAATACAAAAGTAACCTAAAAGTGTAGTGAAATTACAACAGCCCCCTTATGACCAAAAAAAAAAACTATATGCGTTTTTACCTTTATAGCCTATTTAAGTCTTCTGTCTTTTTAAGTCTTCTGTGATTTTGTAAGTCTTCTGAGAAGACTTACATGTAAGTCTTCTCGCTTAGTAAATTTTAAATCGTGCTGAGGATAACTTCG
>MU105921.1:25684-75574 GCA_012274485.2 Sinapis alba | reverse complement strand
AAATTTCAAAAAAACCATGGGTTGGTTTTGCAATTGAGTTCAAGTTTTGAGTCACTTTTGAAAAAAGCCCTATATATATTTCTAAAACTGAGAGGAGTTTGGGACAAACTCTTCTCTTCCTAGATTCAGCTTTAATCGTGACTAATACCTGATGACATGGGTTAATATATACTAGTATTCTACCCCTATTTTATAGGAAAAAACGATAGATGTAGTATTGGAAAATGGATGAAATGTTCTTAAATTAAATGTTTTATTTTTTAAAAAATATTTTTTTGTGTGTTAAATTTTGATTAATCAAATGATTTGAAACGTAAGTTGAAAAATATTAAGAAAAAAAATAGGAATTAAGGCAATTAGAATTGTATGAAAATAGGAAATATTTTTTTTCTTTTTTGTTTTGCAAAATTTTGCCAGGTGTCGAATTGTGATTTATCAAGCGATTTGCGTTTTATTATATAAATGATTCCTTTTAGCAAGAATTGAAAACACAACATAACCAACTCTTTGTGACTAGCCCAACATACTGTTGGTAGCTGCAATTACCAAAAGTAAAACAAAATTTTGCAGACTTCCTCAAATTTTGGCCAATCTCTCATTGATCAATTGATCACCCACGCCCTGAACATGTGTGGAAAAAAACGAAGAAGATGCTTAAAAATATACTCTATTTGTTCCCGGAAGTAAGATTTTCTAGAATTTCACGTTTATTAAGAATATAATAAATGTTTACATTTTAATTTATTATTTATTTTCCTATACACTTTCCAATAACTATTCACCAATAAAATTTAATCAATTCAAATACTCACAATTAGTGTTTTTCAAAAATATACAAAAATACCTTAAAAATATAAAAAATCTATTTTTGTGGAACAAGAACAAAATCCAGAAAATATTACTTTCGGGAACGGAGGGAGTACTTACATAGATATATTTATCTATCCTGAATCACATATTTAAACCATTGTTTTATTAGTTAACTGGCATTGTTTGTCGAGAAGAAGAAGGGCAATGACAAGACAAAGAAGAAGCGCTCTAATGGAGAAATGACCATATTTTAGTGAGAGGGTATCCAGAGATATATTACGAATATATGTATTATTTAGTGAGTAAAACGTTAGCGACAAGGATGCATTCTGAATCTTATTTCTTTACAGAACTTTCATCATATGACACATATAGTTCTTTGTGTAATACTTTACATTATGTAGATCTGTAAAACGTCAATGTTGTAATTTCAAAATGATTCAGTGAAGCTTTTAATTAGTCGAATAAACTATATATGTGTCTAGTATTTCGCGTGAGTATAAACATAATAGTAAACATTTGTATGATAAACTTTTGAAATAGATTAGTTTTATAATATATATATATGAAATAAGTTTAAGCAACGAAATCTAATAAAATAGTTACATTTAGGGGTCATTATATATATTAGTTTTTAAAATTTAAAAGTCGAAACAAATGTTTCATTACTAGTAGTTTATAAGACTATAGACAATGGTTTCAAGATTCACACCATTCACTTCATCTTTAACATTCCATGTTATAGTTTTTCTTTTTCACTTCATCATTCAATACATATTTAATTTCTACACATTATAATGATTTTGTTTAATAAAATTAAACACCCTATTTTACTAATTAATAATTATTTTTTATATTCAAATTAAATAAATTTAGTCTTTATTTATAGAAAATTAAAATGATAAATTTTCATATAAAAAATAAAAGTAAATATTTTAATTTATAATGAAACTATTAGTTTTTAATAACTAAGAAGATATGAAATTATCAAAAAAAAATAGAAAATGACATGTGTCATTGATAGTCTCCACTTTATTCTTATTCAACATATTGAATCTTTTAACACCAATTAATCTACATCATCAAATTTTACTTTTTAACATTCTCATTGTAATGATTCAACTGTTAAATCTTTTACTCAACACTCCCATTGTAGATAGTCTAAAAAAACTAGGAGGTTTCATGCTGCAATTATAATAAAAATTTAAAATTATAGTTGGTTATTAAATTTTAAATTTAATATAATTTTAATGATATTTCTTAGAATTTATTTTTATTAATATAAAAAATTAAAATAATTATTTATAAAAAATTGGTTTTAACAAATTTTAATTTATATTTTCATATTTAGTTAATTATTAATATTAAATTTATTCATTATTTGATTTTATTTAAATACATTTAAGTAATAAAAATAATTTGCTAATTAATTTAGTGAATCCAATAACATTATCTGAATGAAAATATTTTATAGAGATTATACAAGAAAATATTATAGTTTAAAAATATGATTAGTTATTTTTTCATTGAGTTAAAATACAACTCAAAAAATAATTATTTATGATAAAAGTATAGTTATCTATAATTTTTATTTTTAAATTTCAAAGTTGATGTGAAATTTTTATATATATATATATATATATATATATAGTTATGTTATTAATTATTATTTTTACTAATGATAATATACATAAGATAATGGATGGACCGGAATCCCAAAACGTTGTCCGGTCCACATAAACCAAATCTGGTTTAATTCGTGGCTGCGATTCAGTAGACGTCACTGTCGTATTCCTTTATAGATCTTGAACAGACTATAGCCACTATAAAGCACCCAATAATTGATAAACCATAAAAGACTATAAATAATGCCCTCTGGTTAATACCATAACAACACTTACAAGTTACAACATCCAAAAAAATACATAAACATAGTTAACTAATTATTACAAGTAACACTCAAGAACATGGAGGAGCAGAGCAAGAACAAGATCAGTGAAGAAGAGAAACAGCTTCATGGGAAACGAAGTCGACCAAAGGGAGGGTTGATTACTATGCCATTCATCTTCGGTATGAGTTCGTTATTGTTTGAGCTTTTTTTTTGTCAAAATTTTGATATTCTCTTAAAGTTAATATTAAATGGATTATTATTATTATTATCAGCTAACGAGATATGTGAGAAGTTGGCGGTGATTGGGTTTCACGCAAACATGATAAGCTATCTAACCACACAGCTTCACCTTCCCTTAACCAAAGCAGCCAACACTCTCACTAACTTTGGAGGAACTTCGAGTCTCACTCCTCTCCTCGGTGCCTTTGTCGCCGACTCCTTCGCCGGACGCTTTTGGACCATCACGTTCGCTTCCATTATCTACCAAATCGTATGTTAATATATAACTTTTTATTTTAAAAACGTTTGAGAAGCATGCACTCAGACATTGGTTCTAACGAGATATGGTAAATAAATAAACAAAACAGGGGATGACACTACTGACCATATCAGCAATACTACCGACACTAAGGCCACCACCATGTAAAGGAGAAGAGGTTTGTGTAGTAGCAGACACAGCACAGTTGAGTGTATTGTACATAGCTCTTCTTCTTGGAGCTCTCGGGTCAGGTGGGATCCGACCTTGTGTTGTTGCTTTTGGTGCGGATCAGTTTGATGAGTCGGATCCTAAGCAAACCACCAAAACCTGGAACTACTTCAATTGGTACTTATTATATATATATATATGCTTTTTCCATATCTATATACATATAAATAAGGGCAATTCTCTTAAATAACTCTTTTTAAGTTTTTGTCACAAAAATAGCATTAGAAAAATAAAATGACTAAAATCGTATTTTTTTTTTTGAAATTTTCAAATTTTCAATTTTTTTTTTGAAATTTGAAACCTTATCCCTAAACCCACCACTTAACTCTAAACCCTAAAATCTAAATTAGTTAACCCTAGGGGTATAAATGCATATAAATAAAAAATTTAACTTCTAAAAAAAACTATTTTTGTCATTTTCTTCTTTGAGAACTATTTTTATGAAAAACAAACTAAAAATGGTTATCTAAGGAAATTTCTCTATCAATAATTAGCCGGATACTTTTTAGATTCATCAGGTTTTAATATTTGTTGAAATTGTCCCAAGACTTAAAAATAGTAAATAATTCTAGGATTACCTAATATGTTTGAGACATATATATTAATGTATTCTGTCTGAACCTTACGTGACTATATAGGTCACATGTCTTTGTAACACTACTATTATTTTAAAAAGATGCAGCTATTAGCCTTTAAGCCTTTTCATATATTTAAAGTTCTATAACCTAAGAAAATAAGTAATCATCTAGATGTCTAAAAGTCTTTTTTCTGAATTATGAGCTTGTGTTTGATGGAACTAATCTTTTAAATACTCCCTCTGTTTCATAATAAGTATAGTTTTAGATTTGTGCACACGGATTAAGAAAATATTTAATTTTACATATTTTTTATATAAAAACATCATTTCCCATACATATAATCATATTTCAACCAATAGAAAATTATACTGAAAAATAAAATTCTTAAATTTTATATTGAAATACGAAAACGACACTTATTTTATAACAAATTTTTTTCTCTAAAACGACACTCTTTGTGAAACGGAGGGAGTAGTAATTTTCTTTTGTAGGTACTTTTTAAACTCGTTAATAGTACTGAAACTTTTTGTCGATGGGTTTGAATGATTAGGTACTACTTTTGCATGGGAGCAGCAGCACTAGTGGCGGTGACGGTGCTTGTGTACATCCAAGATAACGTTGGGTGGGGTTTAGGTTTGGGCATCCCGACAGTAGCTATGTTCTTTTCCGTTATTACTTTTGTCGGTGGCTTCAAGCTTTACCGTCATTTGGATCCAGCGGGTAGTCCATTTACCCGTTTGATCCAAGTGGCAGTCGCAGCGTTTCGTAAAAGGAAACTGAGGATGGTTTCTGATCCTACTCTTCTATATACCAACGATGAGATTGATGCTCCTATCTCCTTGGGTGGTATACTCACCCACACCAAACACATGAGGTAAAATTGACGATTCTTTTTCTCCAATTTCTATTATTCACTTTCACCACATAGTTTTTTTTTTTTTTTTAATATATTGAAAGTAATTGTGCTATTATGAAGGCACTTACTTCTGAGTTCTGACTCTAGTGAATTAGCAAATTAATTATGACAAAAACCAAGAAAAAAGGTTTACATATGTTTACTCTCATCATTGTGGTATATCTTGTAACTAGTGCTGGAATCGGATCAACCCGCGGATTGATGAGTGTTTTTTTTAAAAAAAAAATTGATCTGCTTGATGCCTTGATTCGAAAGACAAATTTATCCAACCCGCACCCGCCCCACTAGAACCCGCGGGTAATCCGCTTGACCCGCAAGTAAAATAAATAATAATAAAAATTATTATTTTAAATATTTCTAATAAAAAAATATTTTTTTTTTTACTTTTTATATATATTTTAAAAAATAATAATAAAATAGATTTTTTAAATAATATTAACGATTTTTTATTTTTTTAAAAAATATATCTTTTTTACAATTTTTTTATATATTTTTCGGGTTCGCGGGTACCCGCATTTAAGTGGGTCAAGGGAAGGAGAGCCGGATTGCAGATCGGGTTAAATAAAGCGGACTGCAATGAAATTACCATCAGTACACTTAACAAACAAAGTGTCCATGACCTTTAACAAAACCGTCGGGCTGGCTTTCATCCCCAAGCCTATAGGCAAAGTCTCTTTTGGTTCTCATTCCAAAAGTTGAGCAGAATCGATATCTCTTTCGTTTAAGACTAGTTAGAGCATAAGGTTTAGCGGAATCCTATATGTTCACAGTTCAAACTCCCTTTCTGGAGCGAAGTCACTCGACTGAAAGGAGAGGGATTTTTATACCAAGTGCTCCAAGAAGTGAGGGATATGACCTATGTTAGGTCCATAAGATACCACAGCTTTTGGTATCAATCTATTCTAGGAGGCATTCCGGCGGGCGCGTGCGTGTAGGAAGGCCGACCATTACAATTTGGATTGACCCACACTTGCCCCGCGAAAAAAATTCTTAACCCGCATCCACCCCACGACCCGCGAAAATCCAAATTACTCGATCCGCACCTGCCCTGCGGTAGGTCAAACGAGGCGGATCCCGCAGGTTGACTCAAAAATTCCCAGTTCTACTTGTAACTACTCTTCGTTAATAGTATATCTAATTTTCCATTTGTGAATTTCTAAGTTATATATATCATAGTGGATGATAGTATCTTATTAATCATTTCAAATCTAACAATTTAATTTATTTGATTAAATAAAATATATAGTATCAGTCGACACATTATTATTATATAATTATAGATATTTCAGATTATATCTGTTTGACTATAATATCCACGATCCAGGTAGCGACGAGGAATCATAGAAGAATCTAAATATTTTTTTTTGAGCAACTGAAGAATCTTTTTTTTTAAATAACTATAACATGACACTTCTATCAAATAGACCCTGAAAGAGTAAGTCAATATTGTAACGTAAACAATTGTAATCGTACAGCAACTTGTCCACTAGGTGAACCCAGACAAATCAAAAGTAAAAAGTAAAAAAGAAAATAAATATTCATAACTGTAATTGGTGATTTATTAGAAACAAACAAATCCTTTTTATTGCTTTTGGCATATATGCCTCAGTAATTGGATTATTGGACCCATTTCGTACATAGCAACAAGTAGATAATTGATAGTAATTATTACGATTAACTCTGATTTTGTTTTATACAGTTTCTTGGACAAAGCAGCTATAGTCACTGAGCAAGACAATTTAAAATCGGGCCAAGTCCCAAATCCATGGAGGCTAAGTACAGTCCACCGAGTCGAAGAACTCAAATCTGTTATCCGAATGGGTCCAATCGGAGCCTCCGGTATTCTCCTAATTACAGCTTATGCTCAACAAGGAACATTTTCTCTTCAGCAAGCCAAAACTATGAACCGGCATTTAACAAAATCATTCCAAATACCAGCCGGTTCAATGTCTGTTTTCACAACTGTTGCCATGCTTTCCACAATCGTCTTCTACGACCGGATCTTTATCAAAATTGCTAGAAAGTTCACCGGTCTCGAACGAGGCATCACTTTTCTCCATCGTATGGGAATCGGATTCGTGATCTCGATCATTGCAACGCTTGTAGCCGGTTTTGTTGAGATAAAACGCAAACGTGTTGCAATAGAGCATGGACTTTTGGATAAACCACATACAATGGTTCCTATCTCATTTCTTTGGTTGGTTCCTCAGTATAGTCTTCATGGAATCGCCGAGGCTTTCATGTCGATCGGACATTTAGAGTTTTTCTATGACCAAGCTCCAGAGAGCATGAGGAGTACGGCGACAGCTCTGTTCTGGATGGCAATTTCGATCGGGAACTATGTAAGCACTTTACTTGTTACATTGGTTCATAAATTCAGTGCTAAACCAGATGGACGCAATTGGTTACCAGATAACAATTTAAACCGAGGAAGGCTGGAGTATTTTTACTGGGTGATCACTGTGCTACAAGCAGTTAACCTCGTGTACTATCTATGGTGTGCCAAAATATACACATATAAACCGGTTCAGGTACATTATAGTAATGAAGACAATAGTCCGGTTAAGAATGACTTGCAGATATCCAATAAAAATTGAGTTTATGTATGAACTCTTTTAGATATGTAATGTAATCAGTAGTAATATTTATAAACTCAATAAAATTAAAAAGCATGACTTTGTCAATATCAGTGTTTACGATTAAACTGATCTAAATTGCATCAACGTATAAAATCAGACTAGTTTAGCTTGAATTTATATTTAAAGAGAAAAAATTTATCATAAAAACTTTTGTTTTGGAAACTTATATATTTGATCAGAAACTGAAAGAAAAATTACTAAAAGCTAAACATATACTTTTGTCATCTGTGATACTTCAAATGTCCAAATGTTAATACATCCAATCACTACAACAAAGAAACATTTCAAACCCCAACATCAAAGATAACCATAACAAAACAAATACAACCCAAAACAGAGATGAAACTTATTCATTCCACTACTCCATAGGAGTACATGTATCATGGTTCATCCACAAAAAAAGCCTACCATACTTCCAAGTAAACTTGCTTAGAGTAACCTTGTAGAGGATAAAATTTTCTTACTGTCAAAAAAATGTTTTAACCAACTCAGATCACATGCTGCATACGACTGAGTCCATCTTCCACTGATAACACTTAAGCTACGAGATCAGCCCCTCTAATAGTTTGTTTTTCTTTTCTCATAGTTCTCCACCATTCTATCTTTTTGAGTTCCTCCAAAATAACAATGGACTGAGGTTTAAAAGATGGCCATTTTCGCGGTCTGGTGACAACATCCACAACACAAACATCATTGAGAGCAACGATCACTATGTTCATCTTGTGAAACCCCATGCTTCCAATCGCCCGTCTGAGAACTTCAAACTTCAGATCCTGCAAAAATGTACTGGACATGAAGACTGAAGAAACAATAATTATGATATATATTATATTTTGGTATTTGATGTTTTTTTTGTATATTTAAAACTAAAAATAACTCCATGTATTATTTTAAGTTTATCGTGATTTTTAATGATTTTTAATAGTTCGCTAGATCAAGGTTGCAGTGCGGATGGCGTTTAGTGCGATTCCAAACAGAACATACACATATTTTAACATTATGTAAATTAATAATTTTATGAATTTATAAAATATCAAAGTTCCAACTTCCAATGTTATTAATTTATAAAGTTTTTAGTGTAATTATATTTCAAAAACCCAAGGATGCGATCATGCGAAAGATCAAAAATCTCAAAGAGAAAAAAACATTTTAACAGAATTAGCAAAACCAGTTAGAACCGGATTGAAAATGCATGCTTGAGATAACTGGGCCGTTATTGAGCCGGAGATAATACAAGTGGGCCTGAAAAGGTGAATGGGAATGATAGTGAAAGATGCAACGTGGAGACAAAGAAACGTGTTGCGAAAAGTCACGTTCCAAAAAACACATCGCAAGTCAATCGGTTTTATTCTTCGAGAACACGTCTTACATTTCCCCCGTAAGTTTCCTTTCTTCTTCCGACACATCATGGTCAACAAGAAGAAGTTTTCAAAGTCATTGCAACCGTGTCGGCAAAGCTATATAACAAAGAAGAGTATACCGAAAGATAAAAAAATAATATGGAGAAAGACATGATCGAGGACGCTAGATTTAACACGCCTTTGTTGGTTATCACGGAGGCTTTCGAGGATCTAGCAGATTTGCTGAAACCGCGGTGGCAAAAACGCTCTGAGACCGGCGAAAACGACGTCGTATCAAATGATGGATTAAGACTCGATGCGTTTTGCAGTGCGTGTACTCACGTTTCTGTTCTGTTCGGCTGCCTTGGATTCGCCTTCAAGTTCGCTGAGATGGAGTACGTATCCAAGGTTCGAAACCCTAATAGAGATGTTGATATTTTGATTCGAATCTTAAGCCTATGAAACTGAACAAATGATTTTGTTGAATAAATATTAGGTTAGAGATTTGGTGGAAGCGTCAAAAACGTTTGATACGTTACAAAACATTCTTGATCTTGATGTTATGAATCAAACGGTTAAGACACAAGGAAGCTATTCGCGAAATCTCCGACGTGTTAGATTAGGTTTAGATTTGATCCGAGCCATCTTCGAACAATTCTTGATGACGAACGAGTATTATTCTTTGAAAGACGCTGCAACAAAAGCTTACACGCAAGTATGTGCACCCTTTCACACGTGGACCGTTAGAACAGCTGTTTACGCAGGAATGTATACACTTCCGACAAGGGATCAGCTTCTGTTACGGCTTAACGAAACAGGTTAGGTTTTGTTTTCGTTTACTTATTGTTGTTTCCTTTTGGAGATTTTGATTCTCAATTGTTGTTTTGTTTTGATGGATCTGTAGATCAATCTGTGGAGAAGAACATGAGGAGGTACATGGAAGCGTCGAGGCCGATCATAGAGTATATTGACAAGCTTTACATTGATAGGAAGATTCAATTGGATTGGTAACAAATTTTGTTACAAAAAAGGTTAGTCCTTGGACATCTAAAATTGTATCTTTGTCTTAAAGTCAATGATTTGTTCTCTCGATGATATTTCAATTCTTTCATTTACAAGATTTTGGATGCGACGGTAAAGTAATTAAATAGCAAATGATCATATGGACATTATTGAATAACATAGTATTATCTTGTTGGTTTATGATTGAATGAATGCACAAATTTTGTGTTTGTAGTAATTCTAAGGTTTTGGTGATCAAGGTGTTTTGTCTTCATTACTTCATATGCAACGAGAATCTTAATTTTAGGTTTTACCTATCATTAAACTAGTTTCGTCATACAAACTTAAGACTATATATGCCTTACACCTTAAAAAAAATCGTTGTCGGATTATTTGTTGATACGGTTTGGAGAATTAGTTGTCCTTTTGGTAGCTCATTATTCAGAAAATAAAAGATATAACTATTTTTGTACTGTGAGACTGAATCAAAAGCAAATTAAAATATATTGAAGATGCCACAAAACTCCTCTGTGAGATTTAGAATATGGTTCAAATATTCTTTCCTGAATCCAACTTTTAAAGCTTCGTGAGCGTCAGCCGCCCTCAAATCTTCGTTTAATCTGAGATTGTGGCCATTACTAATAAAATGTTGAAAATTTAAAAACATATGAAATTGACTAATTCAAAATACATTTTATAGTATTGATTGAAGAAACAATTTAAATAGACTCCTTGTTTGTTTATACTGAATGTCTTATGATTAAATTATTATATACTTAATTTAAGCATCTAAATTCAAAGAAATATGTATAAGTAATTAGGATTGGAAAAGAATATACGATAAAAGCATATTCTTTCGGATTTAAAATGTTACATATTTTAATTTTACATAGATTAATAAAATATACTACATTAACTACTAAATGCATAATTTATGTATTTATATATTTGTATAATTCTAAACTAATAAAAACTTAGTTAATGTAATTATTTTTTTCAAGTTTACAATTAGTCATATTAATTGATAAAAGTGTATTTCTAAAACATGCATCTTTATGAAACGGATGAAGTATATATATACTATCATTTGCACAATATTTTTATTTATAATTTATAATGTAACTAATATTTTATATTAATAGTATTAAATTGATATGATATTAGATAATTGATTATAAATCAATATAATAAAATTATTAAAATATTAAAATATTAAAATATATTAAAAATAAGATAATTCTTATATATTGTCTTTTTATTTTAAAATAATATCTTTATTAGAAAATTAAGATATAAAATATTTTATAACTAAATTTTAACAAACAAAAATATTTGTATAAATATATTTTCTAAAATATTTTTAATATGTAAGTGTTTTGAAATTTTAACATGATAATAAATATATATATATTTTAATAAAAAACTTTGTCATACATAAATAATCTGATGTTTGATTTAAACTTTTTGAATACATAAATAATATTTTATCATATACTCAAAACAAAAAATAATAAGTATTTGTAAAATAATTATGTCCGCATGTGCACACAAAACACCTAATTTTTTTATTATATCCTAGTTTTAATTAAAACTAATAATATTATTATATTGATAATTTTATAATTGATAATTTTATAATTGATAATTATGAGAATTTATATGATAGTTTACTTGTATTATGTCAAAATATTTTATAAATATTTCTTTTAATCTATATAATTCTTTTTAACACTAGTAAATTATATTTTACAAATTTTAAAATTATTACATGAAAAGTATTAAATTTCAACAATTCTAAATGTACCACCTAAGCTATTCAATGAAAATCCATTCGTCATAGTATTCTTTGTGCAAACTTGTAATCGATGTTAAAACTTTTAAGGTTTTAGAAAATTGAATGTCTTAAACAAATTTTTTCTCCAATCAAAATTTTTAAACATTAATCTTCAAATGTTTAAGATCAGCATTCATTTCTATTTTTTTATTTTCGTTTGTTTTTTAAAGCCTCGTTAACATGGTTTTGGAAACAAAACATATTTTTATTTTCTGAAAATGGATTTCTTCTCCCATCATCAGTATAATATTTATAAATATATATATAAATTACATTGTAATTTTTTTATGAATCAATCATCTACTTTTTCCTTGTTATTTTAAGATTTATATTTCTTACCATTTTTATTTTTTTTTGTTTTCAGTCTATAAAATAAGATATTTTTAAAAATTCATAAATTATATTAAAAATTTGATATCTCTATAACCAAATGCATGTATTATTAAAACAAAAAAAAGTTAATGAAATTAACATAATTATCTTACTAATAATTGTTCTGATATAAGATAAAAGATATTATTTATATGCTTTTACTACTATTTACAATTTTTAAAACTAAAATATCTAAAATTAAAGATCTAAAATCACTTTTTAAAGTAACAGTTATTATTAACAAATCATTTCTTCGATATTTTGCATAATTCACTTTTTGTAAAATTTAAATTTAGATTTTATGGTGTAAAAATATTAATGAACTCCTAATATATCTATGTGATTAAAGATTAATAAGATGATAAAAAGGATAAAAGATGATCTATGTGATTTCATTTCTCTATTTACATTCTATTAAGATCCAAATTAAAATAAATGTAACAGATACTGAAAAATCGTAAAAAGGAGAAAAATCCAAAAAGACGTGACAGACAGCTGTCAGAAAGATAGAGCGAGTCAAAATCCGGAAATCACGCGCTTCGTTCCCATTACACATCAACTTGTCTGTTGTCCTTTTCAGTTTATTAAAATCCGAAACGGGCCTCCTTATCGTGATGGTAGGAAGACAAAAAAAGCCTCTCAATGGCACTCCCGTAATTTCAACTAACCTAAAGAGGATAATACCGTAATTGAAACCTTATATCTACGTGGAGCCAATCACTGCCCTTGATCTTATCCCCAAATCGAAACCCTAGCTCCCTTTTTATATTATTCAAATTCCTCTGCTTCCTCCGTTCCTTCCTCTCTCTCTGTTTTTTTTTTCTTTCTTTCACGCGGAGAGACGATTTGAGCAGAGCTCTGGTTTATCGATATGGCGTGGTCGTCGGAAACGATGTCGTATTGCGGGTGGAAGGAGCGGCATGCGAGGAGCGCGAAAGGGAAGATAGAGGTTCGTTATTATCTGGAGAGGAAAGACGGATGTGTAGATCTGGCGGTTGTAGGGAGGTTGAAGAGTTCTTCTAAACGCATGTCGTTTAGGTACGCCTTGAAGAAGAATCGCTCCGTCTTGAAGAAGCTTAGCTCTGTTGAAGATGTCAAGGATTGGCTCGATTCCATTGTTTCGGGTAATTTTTTTCTCAATCTCTGTATCAAAATCTTCTTCTTCTTCTCTCTTGTGCCCTTTTTCTGGATTTTGAATTGGGGACGAGATAAAGTTCAGATCTGGACTCGTATGAGCTCAAAAAGGATTTTTTTTTCTTTTCGAATTCGCATTGATTTTACTGAAATTTCTGATTTTTTCATTGCGTTGAGGAGATTTTGATACGATTTTGCAACCCTTTTTTTCTTTCGATGATTTGATTAAGAGAGTAGTCTCGATCGGTTGTGAGATAGAAGATAGCATGAAGGGTCTGAAGACGTGGCTGAATCTAAAAGGCCAGCTCTTTTGCAGCTTTTGTGCGCCTTTTTCTCAGCAAGCCCCTCTTGGATATAGGGCAAGGTTTCCTTTTTTTTTTTGTTAGATTTAGCGTTTGCTGATTGACTTGAGAGTTTTACATCTCAAGTCAAGTCCTGTAGGTTGGCGGCGTAGAATAAAAAAAGGAAGAAGAAGTTAAGTTTTGTAGGTTTAGCCCAAGTTACCTTTTGACTTCTGGTAGAAGAGCGAAAGTCCATCCTTTTGAATATATATTCGTGCTACCACAACCTTATCTTGCCGTCTAGAAACCAGCACCTTTTTTCTATCACGAAGCTCTATTGGAGAACCTCTGAGCCTTGGTGCGCTTTTTGAAACATAGCTCCTGTTTTGGATGGATAATTGACTCTCAAGTTATGATTGAGTCATGTGATTGTCTGCTAGGAGTTTGTATCCAATGGCTTGTGTATAGGGTTAATGATGTACTTATTTGTTTGCATAATATTTTAGTGAAAATATTTGTTCTGTGTTAGAGCTCTTACCTCCTTTCGTTGCGCCTTTTGCAGCTAAATCTATTAATGACTTAAATTTTGCTGCAGACTGATCCGCTCTCCACCTTTTTGGTACTGAGCATGTCTGCACGAATTGACTTTTTTATTTGTTGTTTCTAGAGATGACATGTGTTGTAACTTTGCTGATCTGTTTTTTCTTTTCTTCAATTTCTTAGGTGAGATACCTCATGTAGCAGATGTACCAGCTACAGCAATGACTGAGCAAACTGCTGGAGGATTCAATATTGGAACTTTTATGGTACTGCTTTTTAATCAACTTCAAGATTTTTTTTGTCTATCTTCAATTATCAGAGTGTTTCCTTGTTAGAAAACAAAAATTGATCTTTTTCTCTTTTGTTTATTTTCAGAGTGGTAAAAGTCAGAAGCCTATTCATCCGACCATTGATTTCTCCTGGATGGGTTCTTCTTGGACTTGCAGGAAACGGCGTAGGCATTATCCTTCTTTCTCCCGGAATGGTGTCGTAGTCTCGGTGAGTTGATATCAATGTTTCTATTGTAAATCAATTTGTGAGGTTTTCTGTATGTAGTTATATCATGTTTCTTTTCATTTTGCTAAAAACTTACCTTTCTTTGCAGGTGAATAATTTTGTGTATGTCTTAGCGGAGCAAAACAAGAGACTCGTCGCATACTTGGAAGACCTTTACGAGGATTCCAAAGGCAACAAGATGGTCGTGGTACGATGGTTTCACAAAACTGATGAAGTTGGTGTTGATTTGTCTGATGAAACTGATGACAGAGAGATTTTCTTTTCTCTTTGTCTTCAAGATATCAAAATCGAGTGCATAGATGGATTGGCTACTGTTCTCAGTCCTCAGCATCATGAGAAATTTCTCAAGTTGCCAATGTATGTTCAGCTAGCACCTTTCTTCTGCCAGAAAATATATGGGGATGATGGTATAGAGCCTTATGACATCACGCAGTTACAAGGTTACTGGAGACAAGAAATGCTTAGATACTTGAATGTTTCCAATTTCAAGTCGGGTGAAGGTGCTCAGGCACTTGGTACTGACTCAGGAACAGGAGCTTCTCTGGTTGGTAGTACTGGAATTAGATCAAACCGGCGTCGTTCTGCAGATGGGATCAAAGATGACTGCAAAGCCATCTCGAATTCTCTTGAGGTTGGGGCTTCAGATGAAAAAGATGGTTGTTACATCAAAAAGGGTTCTCTGGTTGAAGTTCTTTCCCAAGATAGTGGCATCAGAGGTTGTTGGTTGAGGGCATTGATAGTAAAGAAACACAAGGATAAGGTTAAGGTCCAGTATCAAGACATTACGGATGCAGATGATGAATCTAAAAAGCTAGAGGTACACACATTCGGAAACCCTCCCTTTGTTTTTGTTTTCTACCGTTCACTGTGTTAACATGTTTAATTTCTTTGTTATAGGAGTGGATTTTGGCATCTCGTGTTGCTGGTAGTGATCATCTGGGGCTTAGAACCCCAGGCCGGAAGATAGTACGCCCAATTCTGAAGCCCGGCAATGAAAATGATGTATGGGTTGTCGGTGTTGGTATGCCTGTGGATGTGTGGTGGTGTGATGGATGGTGGGAAGGAATCGTCGTGGAGAAAGTTTCAGAAGAGAAATTCGAAGTTTACCTGCCAGGTGAGTTAAGACTTTACATATAAATGGAAGTATGGTCGTAGATTTGTAGAAGATATATATCTTTTTGCGAGACTAACTGTTATTTTGTTGGTTGTTTTCTTTCAGGTGAAAAAAAAATGGCTTCCTTCCATCGTAGGGATCTTAGACAATCTATGGAATGGGCGGCAGATGAGTGGGAACACATAAAATCAAGATCTGATCTCGTGAGTTCTGTCCTCTCCTTGATGAAGGAGAAAGAGGTCGAGGTGAAACATGATGAGAAGCTATCTGAAGTCGGTGTCGGTAATGGTGTGATATCATCAAAGGGTGAAGCTAAACCCACAACCATCTCTCTTCCGGTAGCTACAACCAATAAGTCGTCTGCTAAGCAACCAGTTCCAGATCTTCTAAAAGACGTCCTAGTCTCTAATTTAAACTGGGAGCCATCGAAGAAACGGAAAAGAACTGCCAGTTACTGTAGACACAAGCCTAGCGCGAATGAAGGTTTGTCACGTGAAAGATCCTTAGATTGTAAGAAGTGCAGTTCCATGGGAGATTCTCTGTTTAGCTCCTCTGTTGTTGGCCGAAGGAAGCGTAATCGAATTGTCAGTTGCTGTCCGCACAAACCTAGTTTGGCTGATGGTTTCTCATGTGAGAACGGCAAGTTCATGGGAGATTCTGTATTTGGCTCTTCGGTTGGGCAGCCTTTGACTGGCCTAGTAATGTCAAGATGATGATCATCAGCGTGGGGATTGGAGTGTGTGTTTCGTTTTGTGAGGTACATATTACCTAATGGGTGGCATTTGCTCAATGCGGTTTTGGGTTTTAGATTATTGTGACTCGCAAGATTTCTTTTCGGTTTATAGATTTAGCTCGTCATGGCATCCAAATTCGTTTGTGTATGTGTAAACAGTAGGCATAGAGCTTTCAATACAGGCAGCAAGTTTTGGGTGCAGTAGGAGGAGGTAGGTGTTTTAGACATTAAGCAAAAAAAAGAAGTTAATTTCATTTTATCTTGTCTTTCTTTAGCATAGAGATACCATTTGTTTTCTTTCTGGTGTGGTGCGATTTGTCGTTTCATGTAAACTATGTATTATTAAATAAAACTAATTCTCTTTTTACCTTGAGTGAAGTGTTCATATTAATGCATACTCTTTCATATCTGTGTTGAATTGTGTCAGCTGATGTGAGGCTCACAGATTATAAGAACTTTGAAGCATTTGTTTGTGAATTTTTGTCTTTATATCTTCTAAGTTGCAGGACACATGATTATGTTAACGGTACGTTTTTAAATTCTGCCCTTGTCCATGACCCCATAAGGGTTTTGTTTTGTGGGAGCATCCAAACAAATGAAATGGATCCTCTTTGGTTGCAAGTTTAGCTGGTTACAAGTGATGTTTTGTGGAGATTGGGACCACCATGACGTTTTGATATGTAACTCGTTGAGAGTTTACAGTCTGTGCATGACTATAACAGCACTTGTAAATAAACCCAACTCTGATGAAAAGGTAAAGAGTGAGTGAAGCATCTTTTTCAACAATGCAGATGAAACTATTAAGTCATGTGTCTGTAAACTTGATGATCTCCATAGAGTGAAGCAAAAGAAAAGGGTGGGGCTTCTTCTGTCATCCACTTCAAGAAGATTTTCTAGCTAGCTGATCCTATTCCGGATAGTGACACTCTTCTTTTCCCACTGTTTGCTTTGGTGTTTTTTTGTAGGATTCTTGATTCCTGTTGTTTTATTTATCTTTGTCAAAACGAGACAGAGTAATTAATGGCTTCTCAGTCTGACATCGTCAAGCAAGAGCTTGGAGCATCACCAAGAAACAAGCTTTCAATAGCAAGTGAAAGCAGTCTAGCTTCTGTTGCATCGTTATCCATACCTCTTGTCCGTGGTTTCTCATTGAACACTCTCATCTTCTTAAGCTTCAACTCGTGGATTATTTTATTGATCTTTGTCTGTAATCAGATTCAGGAAATTGTCTTATCAGCAGACATCAGATGTAGTGACTGCCAAGAGAAGATCGCCAACATAATGTCCAGAATGATTGGTAAGGCATAGTTTACTTATCCATATGAGACAATATTTTGCTCTTCTCTCATAACAGAGATTGTTTCTATCGAAAGCAGAAACACACTCGATATTGGTGAGTGTATTGGAGAAGAAAGTGGCATTGACATGTATATATTCCGGTGATCAGAGAGTCTCCAAATCTTATGGAGAGGCTCTTCTCTGCAAAATGTCCACCTTCAAGCGTAGGATGTTTCCTTCTTCCAGGAAACAACAACTCAATGTTGCTTAGTTTTTGCTTTTATAATCATTCTCTACAATAAACCCTTTGAAAAGTTTCAATCATTTATGTAGAATATGATGGAGATATTGTTTAGATATGATTGTAACAAATAACTCTCAATAGCAAAACATCATAGACAAAGAAAAACAAAATGTTTGAATTCTTGAATTGCAGAAAAGAAAAAGATTATTGGGAAGTTAAATTGCCGCCACTTTGTTGCCAGAGATTGATGATGTCAGTGGCTTGGTTAAGGAGAATGATCATCTTCTTCTGAGAGATCCATGGCTTAGCTTCAAGTGTAGTCTTGAGCTCTTCCCAAGCATCTTTTCTTGGCCAGAAGAAGTAAGGACTAAGTGGGATTGTCCCATGTCCAGGAACATGCTGGTCCAATCCTAATCCTATGTTCTTCTCCATCCACACAAACTTAAGAACCACTCTCGACTTCTCCTCTTGTTGGTTCACCGCCTAAAAACACAACAACAACAACTATGATTTTTTGAGTTTGTCTGAAACAGAACACAAGTAGAAGAGTGTGTTATTATTTTTTTACCTTTTTTGGTTGTGGAGTGTCGGAAGTATCAATGCCAGTGACCGGTTCAGAAGTGAGTGTCTCTGGAGCTGCAAGAGCTACGGTTTTCCGGTTTAGAGAGATGGGTTTGGTGGAGTGGTTATGAAACGAGGGAGAAGCTTTGACGGAGAGTTTTGGATGTTGAGAGATGAAAGAAGAGCAGAGGGAAGCAGATGAGTGGAGTGCCATTGATGACATCATTTTTTTCTTGTTTCTTGAGAGAGCAATGGAGATTTTCTGAGAATAGATAAGAAAGAAGATATGGTTCTATTTTGGGTGGAGCTCCAGAGAAGTTGACCGTTGATATAAAATTATATGGGCTTTGTTGACTTGGCCCATTATTTCGTTACTGACCGCACAATGCTGAGAACAACTGGGCTTCTTGATGGGCTTGAAATGTTTCGTTGACCCGCTTTTAAGATCCGAAAGTCACCAGTTAAACAAGGTGTTTCTGACGGTTAATCCATAGAAAGGTGTCATAACATAGCGTCCCTACGTGCAATCATATCATAAAAAAGGTGTCACAACGTTACACATTTCAATATATAAATATATAAGGAAGACAAAAACATTTATTACAACATAAACATTGTTTCTTCAACAAGTCACACAAACCATGAACCCTTCGTCCAACGACACACAAGGCCAAAGCCATGGCAAACCCAAGGGTTGGTCGACAGATCTATGCGAATGTTGGATGGACATAAACTCTTGTTGCTTGACTTGTTGGTGTCCATGTGTTGCCTTTGGACGCATAGCAGAGATTGTAGACAGAGGAGGATCATCTTGTGGTGTGAGCGGAGCAATGTACATGATCATATTCATGCTTACTGGATACGGAGGGAGTAGTCTCTACTCTTGCTTTTACAGAACCAAACTTAGAGGCCAATACAATCTCAAGGAGAGACCATGTTGTGATTGTTGCGTCCACTTTTGCTGCGAGCCGTGCGCTCTTTGTCAAGAGTATAGGCAACTTCAACATAAACGTGCCTTTGACTTGTCCATTGGGTGGCATGGTAACATGGAACGACAGGCGCGAATGGCTGCGTCTGCGGTTCCTCCATCGCTTCAACCCCCCATGTCTAGGTTGAATTAGATTGTTTCTTTTTTTCTGTATTAACTGTTAGAAAATATACTTATATATTCATATTTATTTAGTTGTTTGGATCTTGTGACATAATTCGTTAGTGTCACTCATTACTTCTCTGGTTAAAACTTGTGTCTATTTTGAGTAAAGTGAGAATTATTAGCAAATGTTAATTTAAAGTATTAGATTGCTACCATGTAGCATGATTAAACCGAGTTTCATCCTCAACCACTCCTGTATGTGACAAATAATAGTTATATTTTTCTGTGATAAAATTCGTTGTGTGTGTATATTCTAGTTATGTTGTAAGACCTTTGTACGTGCCACGAAATTCCTCATGTATGAAAATGGGATTTGTCCTACTTTTGTCAACACTATCTTTATTATTAATACATACTTTGTTTATCCCACCTAAGCTCTCTCCTACTTTCTCATACTTTTAACAGTTTGTCTGGCTAACACAAAGTTCATAATTAACTCTCACGACCCACAATTAAATCAAATTTCCGTATTTCAATTTTAACAAATAACATTGAGTTTCTCCAGCAGCAGCATGCAAGCCATTCACTGTTACATTGTTTCTAAACCAAACTTTGCTTAATGTTGCAGCAAGAAAAATATGACATCAAATATCTTATTTGGCCACTAATATCAGCGTAAAGATTTGACCACTATTATATATATAACACAACATGTTGAAATAATGTTGAAATGCAACGTATCATTTTGGTAAGTTCATGTTGACAAAACCATTCAACGAATTTTATACTCTTGACTCTGTGCCGTGGAGAAATGGAAGATTATCGCCCACCACCACACTATTTGATTCACACATGCCCACATATTCATCTTTGCAAATATTCATACAAAACTTTAACACGACTTGTTGGATTGTGGAATTTTAAGAGAAATTAATAATTTATATAACTATAGTACATCGACTAGCTTACAAAGAAATGAACACGTTGAATAGTGCCCTCCACACCCATTGGATAAGAACAGGTCTTTTGAGTCTATTCATACGTTTCCATTATATAAGGACTCACGTCGAGATTCTGAAGATTAAAAATGTTGATATGAATAGGAAACCCCATATTAAACAATTAAAAATAGAAAAGAAGAAGAAATATGCTGGTGAAAAAGGAATAATAACATATATTTCATAAAATAGACATAATTTCATAATAACATGACCAATTTTCGGTTAATTTTAAATTTCTGTAAATTTTGGTTATTTTACCTAGTTACCTTTCTACCAAAAAGTGGAAAACATATATATAATTTGTTTGTATATGTGTGCGACTGATTCTCATGGAAGATCAATCAATACCTCTAATCGTCAAATGATCCTATTTTTTGTTGTCGACGGTCAAATTGTTACATTGAAGAAAAAGACGGGATATGTCCGGTCCTAGACATTTACTTCAGTATCTACAAAGAAAAGTCAACAACTAAAATAAAGATGATAGTAAGTAGTAGCCCACAAAGTCTACTTCTGTTGAACTATTGAAAGTATTTAGATGGAAAAAAATAAAGTGGAAATATTTTCAAACTTACATTTTATATCCTCCTCCTATATAAGAGATCTATCAAATACATCATCAATCCCCAAACTCTCTATTTAAAGCTCCTTTTACAACTATATCTAGTAAGAGCTCTTTTGGTGTCACGAAGCTGCACAAACCACACTTGAAAAAAAGAGAATGGAGGCAACAACAATGACCCAAGTGACGACCAATAACCCTAACAACAACAGCATTCATGGGCCGGTCGTAGAAGAAGTGGAAGGCCTTATTAGAGTTTACAAAGACGGCCACGTGGAACGATCTCAGTTCTTGCCGTGTGTGGATCCCTCACTACCTCTCCATCTTGGTGTGGCTTGCTCTGATGTTCACATAGACAACTTGACAAACGTATGGGCACGTCTCTATGTCCCAACGGTACTGACCAAGTCCTCGCCGGTCTCTAAGCTCCCTTTGCTTGTCTACTTCCACGGTGGAGGTTTCTGCGCCGGGTCGGCTTCTTGGTCGTGTTACCACCAGTTCTTGGCTCGATTGTCTGCAAATTCACGGTGTTTGGTCATGCATGTAAATTACCGTTTAGCCCCTGAGAATCCTCTTCCCGCAGCATACGAAGATGGAGTCAATGCCATTCTTTGGCTCAAGAAAACAAGAAACGATAACTTGTGGTCCAAGCTATGTGACTTCAGCAACATATTCTTGGCTGGAGACAGCGCCGGAGGCAATATCGCCAACCACGTCGCTGCGAGACTATCAGACGTCGACGCTCTTATAAAGCCATTGAAGATAGAAGGAACAATCTTGATCCAGCCTTTCTTCGGCGGGGAGGCGCGTACCGAGAGCGAGAGGCGCGTGGAGAACAACACGAAGAGGTCAGTGCTGACACTTGCGTCTTCAGACACGTGGTGGAGACTGGCTTTGCCACGTGAAGCAAACAGAGAGCATTTGTATTGTAAACCGGTGAAGATCAGGAGGAGGACGCTGGTGTGCGTGGCGGAGATGGATGTGCTGATGGATAGGGCGATGGAGTTAGGCGATAGTGAGGATGAGAAAATGATCAAGCGCGTGGTGTACAAAGGCGTTGGTCATGCGTTTCAGATTCTTGATGAGTCTCCGCTTGCTAACACGATGACTCTTCAAATGTTGTGCGACATGGACGCTTTCATCCACCTGTCTGAGCCTTAAATTAGTTATATAGACTTTTCTATGCTAAATTCATACTCCCTCCTTTTTATTTTAAGTGATGCTTTGAATTTTTCTTTTTTTTTTTGTTATAAAATAAGTGATGATTTTATTATACTAAATAAAAATTTAATGATATTTCTTATTTGTGACCAATTATATAATACTTTTTCTTATTTGTTAAATTCATTTTATTTAATGATAGTTTTATGTAAACAAAAATAAATTGTATATAATTTTATACTTTTTAACTTGTGTGTATTTATCTTAAACACCATTTAAAATGTAATAGAGAGTATATATTTTTGCAACTTAAATACTAAAATGTAGGCATTAATATGAACTCGATAACAACCTAAGTCATGCATGATAAATGATCTATTAACTATTTGTAACATAACTAATTTTGGTTTGGTTTACTCGGTTTAAAATTATTTAGTTAATAATAACTAACTAAAACCATGGTTTATGGGTAATTAAATTTAGAGCTATCAGTTCAAAGAGAAATAAGTTTATAATTATCAATTCAGCAAATTTGGCATGAGATCATAGTTCGATGTATATGTGATGTTATATGATAGTTCTCTTGGGAAAATAGCTCGTTGATCCTTATAAAAATAAAAACTAAGATTTAAAATGTCTTGAGCTTTTGAAAAACATTTAGATTTTGTAATCAGTATTTTTTTTAGTTCTGATGTGTTTGTGAGTTAAAATCAATATATAATAATAGCTAAGTTCATGTTGTTGAGTGCTTGAACTTAAGCAGACAATTATGAGTTGATAACACTCTAACATATAGTCCCTCTTTCCCGATAAATGTTTTAGAAGAAAAAAAATATTTCATAAAGATAGTTTTTGTGTTATCTATAAAACTTTTGTAAGTTTCAAGGAAATTAATCGACTTTATTAAATTACTATTTAGTTTTTGTTTTTCAGTTTTTTCTTCTCTCTTGACATAATAATGCAAAATTTGAAAATAAGTGAACTACTCGAATAGGTACACATATATGTGTGTTATGGGATAATGATGTATTGTGATTTTCATGATTTTAGTATTGTTATTTCTCTTGTTTTAGGTTCATCTAGCAAACATTTAGGCGCATTTAGAGCGTTTGCATTTACATATTTCTTGTTGGAACTATTGGAATAGGTACACATATTTTTTGGAGCATTTAAAGTTGGAAACAAAATTTGAAGAGATGATATGAAGAAACATGAGCTGTTGAGACTCGTAGCATCGAGGTCTAGCAGTCTCTACCTTGACTGCTAGGTGCTTTATGGGTTTTCGTCGGAGATTTCCAGGTGACATGGCGTTTGCACATAGCGGCCAAAACCAAACCACCATGCCTCTCCATTAGATTGTCACATTTTACACAAGAGACATAGCGGTTTGACACACAGAGGCTATGATGGCACCGTGAGAGTTTTGAGCATATAACGGTCTTCTCTAGCAGCCTTGACCTTGGCCACTAGATTTGTTCTGAAGGTATCCCAAGTAGCAGTTAGCAGTCCCTCCAACGGCCAGTCTGAAGACCACTACGACACCATCCCTAGCGGCTTACTCTAGTGGATCCATGACCGCGACGGTCACTTAACCTAGATGATTTGAGTTTTTAGCCACCAAATATAAATATACCTTGTCTTTATTAAGAAAAAATACATTTTCTCTATTATATAACCCTGAAACCTTTTGGATCTTTGGAGTTTATGCAATTAGTACTTTCTCTTTTTTGTTTACTTGTGATTATCTTATCTTTAACCTTGATTATGTTTCTATCTATTATTGGTTTAAATGTAACCAAGTTGATTTGTGAATAGTCATTTCTTGAATTTATGGGTTATGCTGACTGAGAGTGGTTGGGTAAAGAGTTAAGATGTTTAGTGATGGATTTGCATGTTTACTTGCTTGCTAATTGTGTTTAATGTTAAATTAAACTTATTCTAAATCTAGATCTTAGATATTTCATGTATTGAAAGTGTGATGAAATGATTAAACCAAATTGGTTTAGTTTCTACATGATTAATCAAAAGGATTTGATGTTATGATTGCTTGTTAGTTATTATACTTATTTAAAATGCATGTTTGACTGTGTTAAGCTAAATAAATTTTATGTTTGATTCATGATTACATATGAATTATTTTCTTGAGAATGAATTAGTCTATGATTATGATCTAGACTTAAAGAAAACTTATTGATTGATAGCTTGCCATTTGAACTCGGATCCTAATGATCAAATGCCTAATGCTCATGGATTCTATCTTTAAACCATTTGATTGAAAGGATTTTAATTACTTGTTTTGCTTGCACTTGTTTGATTTAAAATTTTAATTTTGTTACTTGATCACTTGTTTAAAATATTCAATGTTTACGCTTAGATTAATTTGATGTATTGTATTCTTAATGATTAAAATTGTTTTTAGTTGGTTAACTCTTCTTTACTACAATTGTATAGAGGTTAAACTTAATCTTTATCAGATAATTTGAAAGAAAAAATTAAAGCTAAATCTTTTAAGTTATCAAGTTTACCTCATCCTAGAATTATCGGTTTTTGAGGTTTATACAACAGGGTTTCCAGGATTTGTATTTTTTTTTCATTCAGGAGATCAACAAACATCTATATAGAAAATATTTCTATTTTTGTATGATTACACAAAAAACTAGTTTCATATATTACACTAAACAGTATTACTACATTTATATAAAACACGTTACTTTTATTATTGACCTAAATAAGAAAGTTATTATCCCCTTTGATTTTATTGTCTATAAGTTTTACACCAACAAAATTTGACGCTTATCTTCTATCTCTCTTTTGTGAAGCTTTTGTTTTGAAAAACAAATGTTCTATTGTGAAATGTATATATTTAAATAAATTCCCCGTTAGTTTCCTGATTTCTCATCGGAAAAGAAATATTGAGAATTTTTAAGTTTCTTTAGAAATTTTGTTGAACCCATTCTTTTTTTTTTTGAAAAAAGGCTAAACCCATTCTTCTGAAAACAACGTTAGAGAAGATCAAAGAAAGTGGTTATAAATTATTATTTGTTATTAGAATTAATTTTTGAAAATATATATTTTTTTTTTTGAATTGAAAAAAGAATGGTAATGTATTATTAATTACTGAAATCGGAAACTGCAAAATGTACGAGGATGTGCCGGTGTTCATGGCGGAAGGAGCATTGTTCAGGGATCAACCGTACGCAGGAGAACTTCCTCAGGGGCTATGGACCACCGGTCTTTGTGATTGTCACGAAGATGCTCACATTTGTACGTTCTTTGTTTATGTCTTAAAATCATATTTTGTTTTATTTCTATTTCTTGTTTGATTGAATCTTTCTTTCCTTTCTCAAAATGGATTCTTTAAAAGGTGTTCAGACAGCTATAATGCCATGCGTCTCCTTCGCTCAAAACACAGAGATTGTAAACAGAGGAAACATACGTAAGAAACACGTTACCAACATTTTAACGCTGATATGTTTATTAAACCAAAAAAAAATCTAAATTTGGGGAATGTAGCTAGCATGAACGCAGGTTTGATTCATCTAGCGTTAGGGTTCGTGGGTTGTTGCTGGCTTTACGCGTTTCCAAGCCGGTCAAGACTTAGAGAACATTTTGCATTGCCTGAGGAACCATGCAGTGACTTTTGGGTCCATGTGTGTTGCACACCATGTGCTATCTGCCAAGAGTCTAGAGAACTCAAGAACCAAGGCGCTGATCCTTCCCTCGGTATGTAAATCTTGATGCCTTTATAACCAAAAAAACTTATTAATTAATGTCTCATTGAATTTCCGATATGATAGTTTATACCCGGTCCAGCGAGTTAATTACGACATTTTATACCTAATCAGATAGGATTATATTTAATTAAGGGTTTAAAGTATTTAGGATATAAGTTTTGATAACATGTTAGATTGGAGATTGACATGGACTTCCAACTTAAACCAATTGTTTGTTTATAAGTGGATGGACTTACTTTTTTATATATTAGTTAATATCCCATTGAATTCAATAAAGTTTTCCTAATAGGACTCAAGCTTTTCTACAAAGTAAAAGCTCACAAAATATATATTTTCTTGTTCTTATTTCAGGTTGGGGTTCGAATATAGAGAAATGGAGACGTGAGAAAATAACTCCTCCCATTGTTGTACCAGGCATGAACCGTTGAGTGTTGCCTTGTCTCTTACGTTATTAACTGTTACGTTAGATCTTTGTTTTCTTTTCTTCTCAGTTTAGCGTAGGGAAAAAGTCTAATAAAAACAGTTCTGAAATGGTAACGTTGACTACATACTAAATAAGTTTATAACAGATGATCATCTGAAAGGCTACTGAGGAGAGAGCTATGCTCAAGGCTTAGTCCCTTGGTCTGGCTATCCATAAAGAGCTAAGTGCTCTGAGCCGACATATATAGTCATGGATAACCAAAAAGGCACGAGCAGCTTGTCTTGTCGTGAGAATCCTGTGAAGCTGTTGCAATGTTTGTTGCCTCAATAAATCTGCCTGCAAATATTTATATAATCTTTTAGTTTTTTTTAGAAATTTGTATTTACTACTAATTGTTGCTTGTAAAGAGGTTTTGATATTTTTACCTGACGAAGGAAGTTTTCAAGAGTGCCAAGCTTCCCCATGGCCATAGCCATATGACCCATATAGTCAGCAACATTTGCTGAAGAGTTTGGACCCATTGAAGCAGATGAAAGCGTCTCAAGAAGTGACTGCTGCAGAGCTTCCATGCCTTGTGACAATGCATCCTCTGCTTGCTGAGATGACTGCTGAAGATTGCAGATTCCTATCAACTGCTGATCAGTCAATGGATCCACATGGTTCCCCAATATCTACAAACAAAAAAACATAAAAATCCATTACATAAAGAAGAACAAAACCAATGATTTGAATGAACCCTTTTGTTATTACCTTGAGTAGCTCAGATGATCTGAATCCACCTAACCACATGAAGAATCTCTCAGCAGGCGTCTGCCACATGCCTGAGAGCATGTGAAAGACGTCAACTTTAGTACCAATTCCCTTAAGCCTGAAGATCTCATCGTAATGACTCATCACAGCATCCACTAGCACACGTAGCTCATTGTCACCTAACTGAGAATGCACACCCGCTCTTAAGTCGTTGATCAGCCTTTGATGTTCCTCCATCCAACGTGCATATTCCAATTCAAAAGAAAAGACACCTACAACATCACAGCATTCTTAGTAAGATCATTTCATATTACCAAAGCGCCATAAAAGGAAAGTCTTACCATTTCCGGTAGCTACATGAGGGTTTTCCCTTGAAGCTCCTCTTTCACCGGAACATCCCTACATACAAAGAGAAACCCATTGTTACAAAACACAAAAGGTTGAAGCTTCCTTCTACCATGACGCATTGTAAGAAGATAGTGGCAGTGTAGAAACTGTCTTTTTTTCAGACCTGCTGACGTGCTCTTTTGAGCTCTTCCTCTAGCTGTGCTAGCCTGATTCTACTGTTCTCAAGTTGCTGAACATATGCCTATTAAGAGACAATATAAGCATTTTCAAAATAATGAAAAAAAAATGAAGTTCAATAAATCAAACTACTATACTTTTTTCCTTAACCGGCTTTTCCTAGCAGCCTCCCGGTTCTGAGCAAGTCTTCTAAGCGCCTGCCAGTAATTTGAATGTCAAAGTTGATTAACCTTTAAAATCATAACTAAGATGTACCCCCTCTGTTCACTATGTTTCACCTTAGATTGATCTGAACAATTTGTAGCCAAAAGCATCCCTTGATGAACTCCATTTAACTGAACAACTCAAACAATATACATTACAAGTCTAATCTTAAAAAAAAAAGAAAATCAAAGTAGTTTGCATTTAAAGTCATGGAACGATGAACTCATGTTATACCATACAAAAAGCATAAACACTTTACAACAAATCCCATAATACTTTTAAGCCATGGGCCAGCCAGTGGATTCATATTTACTATATGAATAAAAGCATGAAACTTTACAAGCAATCACATTTTTAACCTATAGTCCATTGAAGTTACATCTCATATCTACAAAAGGAAGCTCAACAACCAAAATCATCTATGGTGAGTTTCATTACCAAATAAAAAAAAGACAAGCTCTTATTGAAACAGACGAGACAGAGAGAGAGGGACACAGTCTCTGAGTAAATAATGTTTTTGATCGAATTTCAAGGTGACCCATCAATGGCTTATTACAAAACCAACAAGAGACAAGACAAAACTCGAAACAAACAGAAATGAAAACAGAATCTTTTCTTTTTTTCCCCCTTCTCTCTTGGTGAGAGTGAGAATGAAAGATTTTAACGAAGAAGACAAAGGAACAAAACCTGAGACTTGTCATCAGTATCAATATCTGTGGAAGTGTCAGTATGTTGACTGTTATCAGCCATGGCTGAAACCGAATCACACCACTTGTCTAAACTGCTGTTCACTTCTCCTCCTACTAACCTTGTTCCTCTCTGGTACATTAACTGCCCTGTGTCCAAACACTCCTCCTCTCCTTCAAATCTCTCCCTCATGCCACAGTCCATGACCTTTAAAACAGAGTACACATTGAAAAGAAAAATGTTAATGAAAAAAATAAATATATATTTTAAAGAGATGGGTTTTGTGTAAAGGAATCAACTTTTACCGTATCAAACGTCGTGTAGTGTAAGTTGTTGGAAGCAGCAACAGTGACATCTGCAGAAAGAACCCTATTGAGACTGTTTTTTTTCAAACGAAGCTTTGAGAGTTTGTACTTGAACGTAAAGGAAAAAAGAAAGAGGCTGACTTGGACTTAAACCAACAGCTTCGTCATGATGAAAAGCGTTGATTGGTTGATAAAACTCTTCAAGACAACTATCTCCTCTGTTTCATCGTTTCAAACAGAGAAAAAAAAAGAACGGTCCTTTTTGTTATTTTCTTTTTTAACTTGACAGAGCTTTGAGTAATAGAAAGGAGAGAAGTGTACCTGAAGAAGAAAGAGGGTTGGGAGTAGAAGTCAGGGTTGAAAGGAACGGTCTTGAAGCTGCTTTGCATTGTTGTTGTTGGAGCCTTTGTTGTGGAGATGGGTGTTTCAGTAAGAAGAGTGGAGTTAAAAGGGAAGAGGAAGAAGATTCATTAAAGGGTGAAAAGATGGCGAATCAGTACGGCTGCTGGCTGTGAGAGGATTATTCATCATTAATAAATACGAATAATAATAATAATAATAATGTAGTAAGACAGAGAGAGAATCAGAGAAAGATTAATGAATTGCGTCTGAGAGGGTGGGATTTTAGTTTCCCAATACCCAACACACACAACCACGTATCCCCATTTTTATAAAATAATTATTTGATTTAATAAGGAGTATTATTATAACCTACATCAGTTTTTCATTTTTTTCTTTAATTTTTCTATTATTTTGAAACAAATTTTGCTCTAATCTTATCTTATTTATTGATTCAAAATGAAGCAATGAATAACATTACTTCAGTTTGAAGATATACTATTTGCATCTTCATTTTTGAAGATCAACTTTTAATCTATAAATTATTCTTTACTTTTTATTTAGATTTTTTCAAAATAAATTATATAGCTTAACATTATTTTATTACTTTCAAATTTTTAATAATATTTTTATTTAATTAAATGCTTATATCTAAAATGTAAAAATATTCATTTCTAAAACCTTTTAACTCCATTAAAAATAAAAATAAATAAAAAATTTCAAAACACTTTTATTAATAATTTATGAAAATATATTAACAATCAATTTATCAAATAGTAGCAGTATCCATAAATTTTATGTGCTATTTTATATAAATATTTGTGTGCTATTTTACAAAACTTGCAAACTTTATATGTTTTAAGTATATAAATTATGTCATGCATTTTTTATAGAATTTTCGGGTTTTAAATCTATTTTTTTACATTTACCATCTTGCTAATAATCTATAGTTTTTAGGACTAATTATTGCATCAGAAAAAAAATTCAAAACATTAGTGACTAGTTCTTTTTTTTTTTTTTTTGGAACACGAGTAGTTCAAAGTTAGAACAGTGGATTCAAAAAATGTTTTGTTTTTGAGAATTTCAAAAAAAGAGAATTTCAAAACAAGACTGGATTGTAATTGCGTTTGATGTTTTTTTCTTTTACTTTTTAGCATATCTGTGTTTACTGATTTGTTTTGTTTGTATGCAATCAAACCATTTTTACTGATAAATATCGAAAATATAATAGTTTAAGCATGGAATAAAGGTGCATATTTTGTCTGTATATATGTAATGCAGAGCCTGGATATTTCAGAAGCAGAGGGTCATTTCCATCTTGTTACTGTCTGCCAAAGTTGAAAGTAGCCTCTCTACAGTGCACTTCGAGTTAATTTTTCCCCATTCACAAAAAGGAAATATTTACAAATTCTTATTTTGTTTATCTTAGTTGATTCAATAAAATAAGTAATGCTTATGACCTATTCGTACATTAAAATAGAATAAAGTTGTAATCAATGCATAATTGGATTGTATGAAATGTACTCATGAATCATGATGTATTGTTGAAACGTTGCGTTTTCTTTCCTTGTCTCCTCTCTCCTGTTAATTTCAAAAAACAGGTGGAATTAAGCTATACCTATAGCTAGCCTAAGCTGTTAGTATTTCAACGATTGTTTTTCTATTAAATCTCGATGAGTATCTATTTATTAAGTTAAATCTAAATAAAAACACATCAATGAAAACTATTGCCATAAGCAGGCAATGGTCTCGCTTGGCTTCTGAAGCTGATGTGATGTTGATGGAAAGCGAATTACTATAATCTTCCAGTTTATTAATTTTGAATACATTAAACATTTAATAAATGAACGGATTATAATAGTATTAAGAGCTGGAATGGATCGGATATCAAGGGTATTTTAACGTATCTAGATCCGGATCCTTATCTGACGGATCCATAATTTTACTATCTTTATCCAGATTCGGGATTTTTGGATATCCAAATGTCAGATATCCTCCAAAAAATTGTAAGATCCAATGGATATCCAGATTCGGATTAGAATCTTTAAAATAAATAAAACTAATATTAATATATATATAAATAAAAATAAAAAATAATAAAAAATAATAATATAGTGTTTATAATTATTTATAAGTATATTATTACAAAATTTATACTTATATAATATTATAAAAATATAATAAATAAAATTAGTTTATATATCTATTACTATTTTGAAAAATTATCAATAAAAATTATGGATCCGGATATCGGACTAAAAAATCAAGATATTCGGATCCGGATTCGGTTTTGACGGATTCAACATTTTACTATCTAGATCCGGATTCAACCCCTTCGAATATCCAAATTTTCGGAGCGGATCGGATCTCAGATCAAATCTGAATCTCGAATAAAATTCTCAGGCCTAATAGTAACCTTCTTTAATGATAAAAACCAAATAATATAGCAGAGTTATTAACTTATCTTCAGTAGACCGATGAAAAAGAGCATTAAAACGAAAGACATTGCTTGAAAGAAACATCTTCCTCTTATAAATGGAGAAACAATTATGAGCCTTATGGTTTGTTATAGATACCAAATTAAGTTTGTTCATTTATTACTGTCTCCTCTCCTATAACCAGCAAACTCTAGTTCCTCCCGGGAGCTCCACAGACCTTTCTTGTACCAATATTCACTCTTTTTAACTTTAATAAAACATGCATAGTACTATTTATTTGGTATAAACCGGAAATTGAAATACATATCTTTTATCCACCATGCAGAAAACGTACCAGTTTTGAAATGGTTTGGACCATAGAGTACATTGGCAGAGTCAATGACGTTTGGGTTCTGTATAGTCTTGCGGGTATTTTCTTGTTTTTTACTCGTCAGAGTCCGATCTTGTCTCTTTCCCTCTTCATTTCTCCGTATCGTTTGTACCATTTTTTTTTATGAATTCACTTTCTTATCTACCTCTTTCTTATGAGACTAACTCTTTTCCGATGATAAATAAAGTACGTTAGAGTGTTACATTTGACCAAAACAAATCTTCCACAGCTTTACTATTGATGATTTGATAAGGAGGAAAAGAAAAGACTCATGTTTGTTAATCACTTTGTTGTGGGCAACAAAAACTATAGACATTTTTTTTTTTTTTTTAAAGAAAAGAAAAGACTATAGGCATTGCTTTAAGAAAAGACTCTAGACATTGCTTATAAGCCAAAACAAAACTTTTCAGACTTAGAAATTTGAATTCGAAAGGATGCAACGGGACTTCCCTTACTGGGTTTAAGACCATTAGATTACCTCGCAAGAAAAACCAAACGAGGGTTTCAAGTTAGCTATATTAAAAAGAAACTAATTAAGGCAGCCTAGAATACAATGGAAATCTTGGAAATGTAACAATGTTCATTGAGTTAGTTTTCTACAGTACTTGAGAAAGTAGAATTAGAGGATGATTACGTTTAACTATGAGCCCCATGAGAACTGAGAAGCCCGTAAATAAATAATGGGGTCTCATTAATCTCATAAAACTTTGTGGTCAGGCACGGATAAAAGAAAATGTGGGCCTTATCTGTATAGTTTGATAGGGTCTTATTTACTTATTTAGCAAAGAAAAAACTATAAGAATTTAGGGCCTTGAGCCAGCCTTGTTTGTGGTCTTTATGTGTTTTCTATGCGTTGTTTAGCCTAACAATTTGTGGTTTCAACTCTTGTTACCACTATATGTTTTGCTCTTTTGAACGAATTCCAGGCTCGGTTCGCGGTGGTGGAGGAACTGAACTGGATCGAAAAAGGGAAGGTGGAGGGTGTCACATGCAACTCCAAAATATAAATATTCAAGCTTGGCTAGAGCTCATGAAGCTTTCATCACAAGTCATCAACATTTGTGCTGCCCCCGGTTGGGTAAACAGTAAGGTCAGAGACATTTACATCATTTTTTGCGCATGAACACTCTCTAGCATTTGGTATACTTATATATATATATATAAATCTCTTGATAACCATCCACAAAATTAATTGTTTTTCTACCAAATAAACCAAATAATAAAACTGAATAAATTACCAAAACTTTTTTTTAAAAAATACAAAAGAATATTGTGTTAAAATTTAATAATAAAAATATTTGAATCAAAAAGTCGAGTAAAAACATAAATAAAACCATTCTCATCCCAAAACACCAAACCATCCAGATATCCAACTAATCGTCATGTTTATCTGCAAATGGAAAAAGAATAGATGAGTAATATGAAAGTCCCTCAGTGAAATATGAAATGCTAAACCTAAAGTCCATAGACTCAAAAATAGCTCACAAAAAAACAATTTAATCTAATATGAATCAAACACAACACTTAAAACACTCAAAAATAAACTATGGTCCTAATCACATACTCGCACACACTAATCACCCTCACACCAGAGGATTCAAAAATTTGGAAAAGTATCTGGTCACCTATAGTCAGAAAAGTGTCAAACCACCAATAGTTTGGAGAGTGTCAAGCCACATAGTTCAGAGAGTGTCCGGTCACCTATAGTTTGGAGAGTGCATAATCACCTATAGTCAGGAGAATGCACAACCACATATAGTCTAGAAAGTGTCAGACCACCAATAATCTAGAGAGTGTCAGACTATCAATAGTCGGGAGAGTACTCGATCCCCTATAGTATGGAGAGTGCCATGCCACCAATAGTTGGGATAGTGTTCGGCAATATACAATCAAAAGATTCAGCTAAAGTATATTCACACATATTTATCATATTTAAATGAACTAAACAATGGTGAATCCTCTAACTTCGTATTTCCATATTAGCATAACAACTAACACACTGACTCCAAAGACATTCAATTCAAGTAGAAGACATTTTTTCTATTAAAACAAAAATTCTAACTTTGGATCTAACCTTTCTTTTGTAAGTTTTTAAATTCAATATATCTTTACTTTATAATTAAATCTATCTTAAATCACTAATACTCCTTTCTTTACACTACTATTAAATCTATCTTGGGAATGAGATTATTATTATAAAACTAATGCATAATGTGGAATGTGGTTCCTTATTGCATTTTAGTTGAAAATTCGACTTTGATCGACCTTGCATATATTTTCTCAATCATCTTTTTTTTGAGGTTAGTTTGCCCACAATTGTTATTAGTATGTGCTAACAAAACCATAGAGCAATGTCGTTTAAATTTATTATGTGTCACACACTACCTCCTCTGAAAGGACCAAACATGTATTGGTTTCCGCTGTCCGTTAAACTGAGACAAACAAAGTTCCTAAAGTAAAAATTTACATGTTTACGAGAAAAACAGATTGGATTTTTGGACGAAGAACAAGTTGAGAAATGAATCTGATATATCTTGAATAAGCATGTTGCATGTAAGTTTCATCTTAGAAAGGGCAAGTTGATATGTCGTTATTATATATCTGGATACAGATGGTTTCATAATTGTCATTAGAAGTAATAGACCCACTAAAAGGAAAATCAATAGCCATTCGTCCATAATCATGATTCTGAACTGGAAAATGCAAAATAATATTTTGTTTATGTTATTTTATAAGTATTAATTTATACCAATGGTTTCATCATATGCTCTCTGAAGGCTACTGTAAGGAATCGAATCATCTATGGAATCATTTGCTTTTCTAGACCCAGAAGAACCGTAGCATTTGGTGGAGAAAAAGAATCTAAGAAGATAACAACGAAACCAACAACAAAATAAGCTTAATAATGACAAAACCAAATCTGGTTGCATTAAAATTGAATAAGGGGGAAGAATTTGTTTATTATATTTAGTGGCTCTTGGAGAGAATCAAAGGTCGGACATATAATAAAGAAAGAGACTAATCATCAAAATCCTACGCGGCAAATATGTGAATCTCACGCTTCTTTAAGATTCTTCTTTTTCAAAAAAGAAAACTCTTTTTTTTTCTCGTGATTCCTTCTTTTTTTTCTTCTCCAACGAATATTCCTTCACCAAATCAACAAACTCAGTCTCTATTTCAATTTTTTTCTTTGATAAAATATCTCAACAAACAATGTGCTACTAATTTGCTGGTGAGCTTACCCATAGATTACATTATGTACAGATTTGCTTACTTATAGTTAATGGCAATTCTCTTAAATAACCTTTTTTAAGTTTTTGTCACCAAAATAGCCCTCAAAAAATAAAATGACCAAAATAGACTTTTTTTTTTGAAATTTTGATTTATTTTTATTTTTTTAAAAAAATTTGAAACCCTAACCCCAAACCCACCCATTAACTCTAAACCCTAAAGTCCAAATTAGTTAACCTTAGGGGTATAAATATATATAAATGATTTTTTTAGCTTCTAAAAAAGATATTTTGGTCATTTTCTTTCTTAAAAACTATTTTTGTGACAATTAAACTAAAAAAGACTATCTAAAGGAATTTCTCTATAGTTAAGTCTCTCTCTCTGGATTTTGTTGTTTATTTTATTGGATAAAAGCTTTTTGAGTGTGTGAGTCTTAATTTAGTAGAGATTAGTTGAGTCTTCGTTCTTATCTCCTCCAAAGCTTAGACAGATTTGAGAATAGTGACATCAGTTTTCCAGCCTAATCTAGATGCGACCAAAACCGAATCTGATCCCTCCTCCGAATATTCACACTAATTTACCACTTTACCCTTTTTCTTTGGTTTTATATCTAAAATCTCTTTTTTATTCCACAACTCAAAAAGATTCGTTTTAGGTACGCGACGCCCCGACCTCGAACCCTTCTCCATTCATTCATGTCCTAAAATCTCTCTATCTCTATCTCATCCATGTTTATTCCTTCCTCTGATTCCATTTAGATCCAATATTCTTTCTCCATTTCAAAAAAAAGATCCAAGCTGCTTCCTCCACCCACTTCTCTATAGATCTAAAACCTATTCCTTCTTTACTTTAAACCTCCATAGCCATTAACAAGATGGAGATCGATTACGCCAAGAAAATGCAGAGATGTCATGAGTACGTTGAAGCTCTAAAAGAAGAACAAAAGAAAATTCAAGTGTTTCAACGAGAGCTTCCTTTATGCTTAGAACTAGTCACTCAAGGTAAAAACTTTATATTATACTATAAAAAAAAATCAAAACTTTATACGATTTTTCAATTGGGTTTCGTTTTCTGTAGCGATCGAAGCTTGTAAAAAAGAGTTATCCGTTACATCAACGACGTCCGAACAGTGTTCGGAGCAGACAGCAAGTGTGTGTGGTGGTCCAGTCTTTGAAGAGTTTATACCAATCAAGAAAAAAAGCAACAACGAAGAAGAAGAAGACGACGGAGAACATCAATCTCACGAGGAGATTGAGAAGAGTGACGTGGACAGTAAGAAATCAGATTGGCTTAGATCTGTTCATTTATGGAACCATTCGCCGGATCCAGACACGACAGTTGTGGTAGCTAAGAAGGCGAGAGTTGTTGAGGTGAAACCGAACAACAACCTTTGTGGGTTTCAGCCGTTTCAGAAGGAGAGTGAACGTGTCTTCTCCGAGACTGATCTTCTGCCGGCGGTGAAAGCGACCGCGCCAGCCCCGGCGACGACCACTTGTTCCACGACGGAAACCAGCAGTGTGGATAAAGGGGAACAGATACAGAAGCAACAGTTGCAGTCGCAAACGCTTAGGAAACAGAGGAGGTGCTGGTCGCCGGAGTTACACAGGCGGTTCCTTCACGCGCTTCAGCAGCTCGGAGGATCACATGGTAATTAAAAAGATTAATTAGTTCATTAGTAGTCCATAATTAGATTAATAAAGTAATCATTTTTTTGTTGCCAATTTTTACAGTTGCTACACCGAAACAGATTAGAGATTATATGAAAGTCGATGGATTAACTAACGACGAAGTTAAAAGCCATTTACAGGTTAGTTACTAATCTTTTCTCTGTTTTTAATTCGGATCTGATTTGAATATTTTTAGTATTTTATTGGTAATTAATACTTCCTCGACATTTTAATATAAATAGTTTTAGAGAAAATGTTTTGTTTCAAATTATTTAACGTTTTTAACTTTGAATGTAAAATTTATTAATAGTTAATGTTATATAATCAATGATTAATTAAATATTTAATAATATTTTTATTAAATTGTAGTTAAATAAATAATTAATATTTTTTATTAAAAATATAAAAATTAATTATTTTTTTAATTTATGTATATAATACTAAAATAACTTATATTAAAATAATGTTATTTTTCATTTTTAAAATATTTTTTAAATAATTAATAGATATTTAGTTAAATAATTTTTATTTAAATAATTGTATGCAGTAGTATATTTCATTACTTGTTTAATATATCTGAAATGAAATGTATTTAAATGACACTCTTTACTAAATGGAGCTAGCATTGATTATTACTATTTTTGTGGAATATTATTCAGAAATATAGACTTCACACAAGAAGGCCAGCGACGGCCCAGGGTAACGGAAACTCGCAACAACCGCAATTTGTGGTGGTCGGAGGGATTTGGGTGCCTTCGCCACAAGATTTTTCTCCACCGTCAGATGTAGCCAATAACGGTGGTGGTGTGACGTCGCAAGCACCACTACCAACGCAATCTCCTAAGCGTTCAGTGGAGAGAAATAGCGGACGGTGCAACTCACCAGCGGCATCTTCCTCTACAAATACAACCACAACTTCTTCTTCTTCTCCTGTGTCATAGTGGTCAGTCAAGCTTGTGGGTTTGATGCAAGTGAGTGTAAGATTTGTAACCAAAGAGTGTTCTTCCACAAAGTATATACACTAGTGACTCTTCGTTTTCTTTGGATATTTCCCTGTTACTTTTTGTTTGTGTTAAGAGTTTTGACCAAGCTTCGTGATGGTTGGTGTATATTTATTAGAGAAATTCCGTAGACTTTTTAGTTTGTTTTTAAGAAAGAAAATGACCAAAATAAATTCTATAGGGTTTAGAATTAAATAGTGAGTTTGGGGATAGAGTTTCAAATTTCAAAAAAAAAAAAATTTAAAAAAATAAATAAATAAAAATAGTTTTATTAGAAAAATTCCATAACTTCTTTTGGTTTTTTTTTTATTTTTTGAAAACTATTTTTATGACAAAAACTTAAAAAATGTTATTTAAAAAAATTATTTTTTATATTATCAAATTGTAGAATAATACACATTAAACGATTTGCAAGTTTGATTGCCGGTGTCTATGTTCAGTGTTCTTCTCGCATAATAAGCATACAGACAAATATATCATTGAAGAACACAAATAGAAACTATAAGATCAGAATATAAACGGAAGGTTAATCATTATTTTTTCTACTTTTCTAAAAAATACATTACTACATTGTGGAAGTTTGAATGACAACATACTAACAGTGTTTGTTTTTGTTACTTAAAATTGGCTGTTTTAGTGCACTTAGGGCATCTCCAACCCTACTCCATTTTCAACTCCAAACATGATTATGGAGTAAAATCTTCTCCAACCCCACTCCATTTTCAACTCCAAAATGGAGTAATGGCTAGGGTTACTCCATTTATGGAGTAATCTTACATATTACTCCATTTTGGAGTTGAACTTTTTTTATTTATAAAATGGTCCTTTGAATTTTTAATATTTTTATTTTAACTTAAATAATGTTTAAAATGATACAATAACATGAAAGAAGTAGTATATTCCACAAAGGATTATTTAATAAATTTACATAAAATATTTTATATTAAAAAGAAATATTGTAAACATAAAGAATTGGGGTTAGTTTGTAAATTTTTATAAGTATAGGGTATTATTTACAATTATTAATAAAATAAAAATAGAATAATTTAAAAATAATATTTTTGGAGTGTAAAATGGAGTAATACATTGGAGTAAAACTTAACTCTATTTTGGTGTTGCACCAATTTGGAGTAAAAAATGCAGTAATACATTGGAGATGCTCTTAGAATGTAAAGATTTGTACGTAATTGGCTCTGGATTTTGTTGTTTATGGAAAAAAATCTTAGAGTGCGAGTCGTCCTTCCTTCTCAACAAAATGCTTAAATAGATTGAGAATGATGACATAGATAAATTTAATATTATATTATATTTAATAAACAAGAAAATAATCTATACTATTTGAAAATAATTTAGTCATATAATTAAAATTAAATATTTAAAAATAGTTTACATTGTTGAAAAAAGATAAGTGATAGAGAAAGAGAGATACTATTAGTTGCAGTGTGTATTATGATGGCTTTTCAAAATTCTTGAGGTTAGTTAGGGGTTTAGCATATGCTCTTTCAGTTTTTGGGGTTGCTTTATCGTAATCGCCGGCTTGTGGCTTCGGGATTTAAGTATCATCTAAATCGCCGACTCAGTTTATCTTGTTCGGGTTTAAATCTGAAGTTCAGACTTGTAATCACCTCTGTTTGAGGTGTGTTCTGTTGAATAATAATTTTCCAGATGACAAAAAAAAAAAAAAGAGAAAGAGAGATACTCGCCAACTTATTTTACAAATTTAGCAGATTCTTCAACTTTTTATGGGCTGTACATGGGCTCATTCTCGAGGTCCATATTTTTAAGATGGTAATTGTGGAGTTTAATGTTAGATTTTGGTATGTTTCTTCTCTCTTGTCCATGATGGTGTTCCTTGAGTGTGTAGATAGACCTCTCATTTCTGATGGCAGTGATAGAAAATACCCAAACTTTCAGTGATCTTCTTCACAAGTTCTTGGGATTAAGATATTGAGAATAGTTGGGATTGCGCTGTTGTTTTCATAATGTTTTAGCTTTAGTTAACCTAGGCAGAGAGACATGAGTCCATTATATGGATACTCGTGGGAGACTTAGATACATGGCATGATTCTAAATTCGATATGCAGTAACCAGCATATGTGTTTCTAATTTGTGGAGTGCATGTGTTAGCTGCATGCATTTTCTAATGTTTGATCAATTATCTTTCCCTTTGTTTTTGATTGGTTCCTTATAGTATAGATAAATCACAGAACGGACACATATGATGCAGAGAGCAAAAAAAAAAAAACTAGAAGTAGCCATTCATAAAGATTTCAAGATTTCTCAGATTAATAAATAATTTGCTTCTGGGTTGAAACCTCTGATAAATTTTGTTTCAAGATTACTATTGCTCTAGTGACTCTGAATTGGATTTTCTTTATAAATCCATTAGTCATAGATCTTGTTCCCTAAGAAAAGTGTGTCACAGCTTTTACATTTTCAATCCCATTCTTGAAAGTTCGTTCCTGTGTGAAACATCACTTAAACACCAAAACCAGTTTGACATATTCTCCATACACATCATCACACATGTTACCCATATGAACGGGGGATATATACCTTCATTTATGGAGTTAATGTAGCAACCATATTCTGGAAATATCTAAGTGGAAACAATATAAGAGGTGGCAGCTGTTTCTAAATAACACCTCTCTTGTGCAATGATGGTGGATAAACAAAGTGCGTTTATATTAATAATTATATAATGATTATTCTTTTCAAGATCCTCACTTACCTCTCACACCACATGTACCACTACGGTGAGTATTTGTAAAAAAAAGGGAAGAAAACAGAATGTTTTAGGATCAGAGTTGGTGAATGTTCTTTTGGGTTTAAGGTTTTTGACGGCGACACGTAGTTAACTTTTTACCTTTTAGTGTGTCTCCCTTTCACCTTTACTAACGATACGATAATTTTGCTTCTTTTTTTTATAATTTTTTGTGCTACTTTTAATTTTTTTTTGTAACACGTGCTATTTTTAATTACTCCGCAAAATTGAAAATAAATATTCAATTACAAATCTGATTTACACAAAACATTCAATTCAAATATTTCCTATCTAGTTTCACTCGATCTATTATTCCAATGCGTTCTGCTAGATCAGATCTAATATCTTTCAATATCGATTTTTGTTCTCTACCTTTAACAAACACATAAAAAAAAATAATTTTACTTTTTTGGATGTCAAGTTTTTTCATGACGTTTTCAAACTAGTTCTATCTAAACTTATAATCATCACCTAATCATAAAAAGTGGCAAGAATACCCGACTATACAATCTCATCCTTGTCTATGACGCCAAAAGTCGCAAGGACATAAGCCATAAAAATCACCTTAGTCAAAACGGATATGCAAAAAATTGAATCTAAGATGACTAATAAACTATCAACTTAGATCTATTTAAAAAGTCAACTTGAAATATTTAACTTCAAATGTTAAATATTCTCTCCATTTCATAATATTTAATGTTTTACCTTAGTACATAAAAATTAAAAAAATTACAGTTCTTTAAAAACAATTTTAAAATCAGTTAATTCATTATAAAAAACAATAAAATCTAATAAATTAAACAAATTTTAATAAAATTAAAATAGTTTAAATTTCAAAACTTTATATAAATTAAAACAAAATAATTTTTCCAAAACATTATCTATATTGAAACAAAGAGAATATAGTATAAGAACAAATTTCGATGTCATAATGGAAATCTTTGAGCAGACAACTACTTCTCATTTTAGTGTTATCTATTTAGTTTATTTAATTTGCAATAAAAATTGTAAATTTAAGTAAAATTTTTAATATTAAATTTAACACATAACTTTAGTTATTATTTAAAAAATTTTAAAATTGGGTTGAAAATTTAATTTTTAACTGAAGTATTCAAATCCACAGTAAAATTAAATTCATTTATAAATTAATATGTTTAATTAATAGATTATTTATATAAGCTATAGAACCAATGAAAAATATCTTAATTAGTTTAGTTTACAGTTTTTATTTCCAAAATAGCATTTAAAAATCAAAGTAACCAAAATAGATTTTACTAAATGGTCAATGACAATTTTATTCTTGTTTAAAATTTAATAAATTTATAAAATAAATATTAAAAATTGAAAATAATAAAATTGAAATATTTTTTATTTTAAAAAAAAATCCAGAAAAATTCAAAAATTTCTTTAAATTTTTTTTATTTTTCAAAATTTTGTTCTTTCAAATTATTTTTTGAAAAATTATTAAAAAACTTTAAGAAGTTTTTTCGTGAAATATACTGTATTTTCTTAAAAATCATGAAGGTATTCCGAAAACTTAAAAAAGATATACATATTTAAAATTATATTATGATGATAAAAAAATTAATATTATATTATTAAATTATGCATGTAATTCTAATTCACTAAGGTATTCACACAAAAAAAGTTTTTTTCGAAAATAAATATTTTATGTTTAAAACAATAATAATTTAAATACTCATTAATTTGATATATTTATTAAATAGAAGTATACTTGTTTTTTTGCACATTTTAACTCTACTTTGTGACAAAATTGTTTTTCATATATTTTACGGTATCCCTCTAAAATTAATAACATAAAATTTTAGTATAAAATTTTAAATCATAGAACAAATAAATATTATATTTAATTATATTTTTAAATTCATTAAAATATGTAATCATAATCTTCGCTAATGAAAGAAACAAAAGTAGAGAAACGTAAATACAATTTGATAATTTGATAAAATAATCAACATATTTAATTTATCAGTGTTCGTATTACAGTTAACTGATTTCCAATTTATGCTTAATTGTCTATTTCACGTCAAATTATTTTTTTTTAAAAAGAGAAGTCATGTGAGATTGGTAGTACATTAGAAACAATATAAGTTAATTTCTTATTATCATCGATGGATTGATAACAAAGCGCGTTTCTATACTTGTTTTAAAAAAAACGCGTACAAGGCTGAGTAAAAACAAAACAAACAAACAAAAGGTTGAGGTGAATTTGGTAAGTAGCTTAATTTGATAATTTCGGTTATGGTTTTAACTTTACTAGTTTCCTTATATGAAAAGAAAGCAATTAAAACCTCGAATTTTCTTTGACCGTTGATCTTAACGTAGCATTGAAGTATTCCCAGGAAGCACGCAGATAAAACTTTTGTTTTTTTCTGTCTCCAGAATTTACTGAAGCCCCGAAGTAAATTACAGATTCAAGAATCCAAGTTTGAAACCAAGAGATAAAAAGAAGACAGAGAGCTACTTGTGTTGTTTTGTAGTATGCCTTCTTGCTCTTTAATGGCTGAGTGAAGAAGAAGCCATTACAGATCTGACGTTATTGCATTTTTCCATCAAACTTGGTTTATCTCAGTGATCTGGTTTTGTATGAGTGATCTTGGAAAGATCTGGGTTTATTGATCTACTACATCGTTGTCAGGATCTCTCTCTGCTTGGTCTTGAAGCTTTGTGGTTTGAGTAAAGTTAGTGTTTACTCAAAGATTAATTAAGCTGTGTGTGATCTTGAAAGTTGCCCCCTTCTTCACGTTTACTGTCTTTTGGTTTGGTTCTTTTAGGTTTGTGATCTGGTTTTGACGTGAGTGGTTGATCATCTCTGCTTGTTTCTTAGAGAATTTCAAATTATAATGAGAATTTGAGTTTTTGTTTTTGGGTGGACCCAGAAGCTTGTTGGTGTTCAGACAGTAAGTAGATTTGTTGTTGTCGGAATTTTAGATGGCAACAACGCCAGCACAACCTCCGTTTTCAAATTCTCCACCCTTGAGCGATTCTCTTCCGAGTAACAATGCCACTTCACCACCGTCGTCTCAGTCTCCTCCGCCGGTGGCTTCTCCACCGTTGAACAATTCTCTTCCGAGTAGCAATGCTATTTTACCACCGTCAACCCAGTCTCCTCCTCCGGCCACACCACCACTAGTGTCAACGCCGCCCACTCCATCACCGCCGCCACCGGACGGAGCTCCTCCTCCGCTTACAACCTCACCACCAAATGGATCACCTCCTCCTCTGCCAAAACCACCTGAGATCTCTCCCCCACCGCCACAGCCAGTGATCCCTTCACCTCCTCCTGCAATTCCACCGCCACCACCAGCGGTGCAGCCGCCGCAAGCCTCTCCACCGCCTGCATCATCCCCACCATTACCTTCTTCCCCTCCACCTCCTTCATCTGTTCCTCCTCCACTGTCTTTGCCTTCACCACCAACCTCACAACGCTCTCCTCCTCCACCTCCACCACCTTCAATGCGTCCAACTTCATCTCCTCCTTCTCCTTCCCCGCCTTCAGAGCCTCCCATTCAGTCTCCACCTCCTCCTTCAGATCGTCCTATTCACTCTCCTCCTCCACCACCAGAAAGTACTAGTCCACCACCTTCAGATTCTTTGCCACCACCAGCATTCTCTTCTCCTCCGTCAGAGATTCTTGTACCAGGTTCCAACAATCCTAGTGCTCCTGATACTTCAAATCCAACTCATACTAGTAGTGGCATCGGTACCGGACCTATCCTTGGCATCACTATCGCAGTGTCTCTTGTGTTGTTCAGTCTCATTGGCCTCTTTGTCTGGTGCGTAAGAAGACGAGAAAAACGGCTTTCAGCTGTCAGTGGTGGCTACGTTACACCTTCTCCAAGATCAGGTAACTACTTTGATTAACATGTCACATCTCTTTCTCGTGTGTGCCGTCTCTTGACTTGTCATTACATATGCACAGGCTCAGCTTTCTTTAGAACGCATTCATCTGCACCTTTAGCATCTAGCAAGCGTTCAGGGAGTCATCACACATACTTCTCACAATCACAATCCGGCGGCTTAGGCAATTCAAAGGCCTTGTTCTCTTACCAAGAACTTGTCAAGGCAACAAACGGATTCTCCCAAGAGAATCTACTGGGTGAAGGTGGCTTTGGTTGTGTATATAAAGGAATATTACCAGATGGGAGAGTAGTTGCAGTGAAACAACTTAAAGTAGGTGGAGGACAAGGTGACCGTGAGTTCAAAGCTGAGGTTGAGACACTTAGCAGAATCCATCACAGGCATTTGGTTTCCATCGTTGGACATTGCATCTCTGATGACCGTAGATTGCTTATTTATGATTTTGTCTCTAACAAAGACCTTTACTTCCACCTTCATGGTAAGTAAAACGAGATTTACAATTCATATATATACATGCATGCACACACCACTTGTACTTACATTACGTCTTCTGAATAGCATCCAAAGAGGTTCTGGATTGGGTAACACGTGTTAGAATTGCTGCTGGTGCAGCTCGTGGACTAGCTTACCTCCATGAAGACTGTAAGTTGTTTCTCTGCTCACTAGTCTAAACCATTTGACAACTGTTACTGAGATGTCTATTGTCAGGTCACCCACGTATCATTCACAGGGATATTAAGTCGTCTAACATTCTTTTAGAGGACAACTTTGATGCTCGGGTAACACATTACTCCCCCATTCTTGATTCTCAACGTTTCAGTTACATAACATTCTCATTTTCTTATAGGTTTCTGACTTTGGTCTTGCAAGATTAGCTCTTGATTGTAACACTCATATCACCACAAGGGTTATGGGAACATTTGGGTACGTTCTTGCTTGCCTAGTTCTCGATTAAAAGGCACAAGATTGGCATCTGGTTGATGTTTTTTTTCTTTCTCATTCATCTCTTTGCAGCTACTTGGCTCCTGAATATGCATCAAGTGGGAAACTAACAGAGAAATCAGATGTATACTCCTTTGGAGTTGTTCTGCTCGAGTTAATCACTGGACGTAGACCTGTTGATACATCCCAACCACTTGGAGAGGAGAGCCTTGTTGAATGGGTACACCTGCTATTCGAACCTTCCTTAACATGTAAAAAAACATGATTAGTCCTTAAGTTGTTTCCATCTCTTTGTTGTTCAGGCACGGCCTCTGATAAGTCATGCCATCGAAACAGAGGAGTTAGGTTCTTTAGTAGACCCTAAGCTTGGAGGAAACTATGCAGATTCCGAAATGTTTAGAATGATTGAAGCAGCAGGAGCCTGCGTGCGCCATTCAGCTGCCAAGAGACCCCGGATGGGACAAGTACACACATTTTCTCTTCTTGTTTACTCTATTTTTGCTTAGAAAACTTGAAAGGAATCTTGAAATGTTCTTTTGCAGATTGTGAGAGCCCTTGAGAGTTTATCTGCGGAAGACCTCACCAATGGGATGAGACTAGGCGAAAGCGAGGTCTTTGACTCAGCTCAACAGTCAGCAGAGATCAGATTGTTCAGAAGAATGGCATTTGGTAGCCAAAATTACAGTACAGATTTTTTCACACATACTAGTTACAACAGCAGAGACCAAAACGTGTAAATATCATACACAAGATATGTTTTTGATCTCTCGGCGTTAGAGGCAACAAAACCCATCAAGAACATCCAAGTTTTGTCTGAAAAGCTCCCAAGCCACCACATATCTCAAAGCAGAACCTTCTTGAGTGTTCAAAACAGTACAAATCTCCTCTTGTTTCTTTGTTTGTGTTCATGTCCATTTGGTGAAACTAAAGAGACTACCAAATACTCTTTGCAGAAACAGAGGAGCATGTGGTAGAGGAAGATGAGGAATAAAGGTTTACTTATGTTCTTGAACAAGAGAGGTTTCGTTTCTTACATGAAAGCACTTTTTGTATCTATTCTTTTAATCTTTACCTTCAAGTTTTTGCATATTCTGCGCCATGTCTCATTCTTATACTTTATGATAAATCACCAAGGATCTTTCTTTGTGTGAGTCTCATTGAAGAACGTGTTCACCCGGCTCAAATTATACATCTAAGAAGACTGATTTACCCCTATGAATCACCATGATGGAGAGTATAATCAAAGCAAAGTATGAAACGAAAGATTGTTAGTTGCTTTGACGTCCAAGATACCTAAACAATGCTTTTTAAAAGTGTCTTAAAGATTCCATGTGGATTTCATACAGTATGAGCAAAAACAAACACATGGATGTTGCTTTGCGTTGCATTGTTGATACCAATATTGGCAAAGGAACATATTCCTTTTACACAATCCTATGTAACCTCTTAATATATGTTTCCTCCATCTCCTCCTCCTTCCTTTATATCTTTGTTGTTTATCTCAACATTTTCAATGCATCAAGAATAATGGAACAAGAGTGTGGTGCTTTTGCAGCAGATTGTGTTGTCCTCTGTTGCTGCTGTGAGTGTTTTATGCTACAAGTCTTTATCTTTGTCTTCTTCAAGATTCCTTGCAAAGTTGCTCACAAGATGAAGAGGTTTATGATGAGGAGGCTCAGAGGAAAGAAAAGAAGAGACGCGAAAACCTTCCTACCTACAAAGGAGGAGAGTTGCAGAGGAGAGGAAGAGCGTTTGCCTGGTGATGTGTCCAGAGTTAGTTGCATGGAAGATATTGAAGAGATGTTTCAGGAACTTTCTATGGAGGGAGAGTTTGTGTTTGGGAGTTTCTGGCGACAAGGAGACTCTACAAACGATTTCGATTTTGGAAACTCACAATATGAAATAGAAGAAAACAATGCTCATTCCTTTGTCATTGCTCATTGCACAAGATGCTCTAAGAATGACACTACAGATTTAAAGGTATATTGAAAGAGCAAAAGAAAGAGAAAAGACTTAGATGCAACCACTGGCTATCTCTCTCTACTGAAACTCTGATGTATATAATCTTCACAGTTCACTGTAAGAATCTACTTTGTTAATCAGGCAAGGCCGCAAGAATCAGAATGTACAACTGGTCAGGTCTGAAGCAAATATATTTACGTCCTGCAAGTCAGTTGAAAATGGTTAACATGATTCAGGTTCTGATCTCCTCACTGATCTCTTTTTAGCTTCTAATCTTGCGGTGAACCCAACTGTTGTAGGCCTTATTGATCTTTGCCTCACCATATCACAGTACTCAGGGTCATTACACTGACCCTCGTACCTTAGCCACTGTATCATCCCATGGTACATTGGGAAGAACCTCATCTGAATCGCAGAGTAGATGAAGTATGGCAACAACGTTGATACAACCACAAAGAGAGTGATGACCCAGTAAGAAAGTGATGGCGCCAGAGCTTCAACAAAGACTCTATACGCACTGGTTGATATACTTGTTGGAAGCTCTCCGTACACAGTGATGAATAAGTACCAAACGAGGATGGAGCCCCAAATGACAATGTGCTGGATCAGTGTGAAGTAATTGATAGCTAATGCCATCTGCAAGTTCACAACCCAGACGATGCATGTGTACATTGTCCCTCCTAAGATCTCTTTTCCAGGGGTTTTTCCTTCGTGGTTGAAAGCTTGAGATTGGAGAGAGCTTTTGCAGAGGAAGAAGATGATTATTGCACTGTAGAATCCGTTGAACATCCATCCAAGTATCCTGCGCCAGCTGAAGAGAACATTCTGCACACCTTCTTGGTATAACAGTGGAAACTGCGAAAAAAAAAAAAAAAAAGACAAAACAAAGAGTTTGGTACACATTGTTTGACATGTGAGCTGTTTTAATGTAATGAACAAAAAAGTTTACCTTGAGACAATACCGTGCAGAGACATCTTGGTCGAAGACACCAAGAGCAATAACCGGAAGGGACGAGAAGCAAACATTGTAAAGAGATAGAAACCAGTCGTTGTAAGCAGGTGTTGATGAGAATGTTGTGTACGCTTCATATAAGAAGAGAGTGAAACCAAATGTAATGTTCTTGTAGAAGAAGTAGCAAATCTGTGACATAGAGAAAACTATTGTCAAAAGCCAAATTTGATTATGTTCATGTCACACACAATAAGGGGTATATACCGTTGTTGAGATGCGCCTGTAACACCAGTGTCCATGGACAAGTAACAAACGTTCTAGATATCTAAATTGAGCAATCGCAATGTCACTTGACATTACAGCCTGCATGCCTTCCACGCCGCTAATCCCAACACCTATATCTGCTTCTTGAAGCATTCCAACATCATTTGCGCCATCACCAATAGCTAACGTTGTTTTACCGTTTCCAGATTTTACTAGCCTTGTCACCTACATTTGGCATGTACTTCTTGAGAAAATCTTGACAGTAACAAAAGTATAACCAAAGAGCAAGTTTATAAAACTGACCAGAGCTTTCTGTTTTGGTGATGAACGGCAGCAAATGACAGATGCACAACCAACGGCTAGCTCTAAGAAGATGTGTTTTATATCATCATCCAAAGCGTAAGCAAGTGACTTTCCATCAATGATCAAAGCAAAAGCATCAGAGTTCCCACCAGCATACTTTAGCTGAGCCTTTCCATTAATTATTTGCAATAAGACATTCTCTTTTGATGCCTGCAAGATCAAAACAACTACTTAGATTCATTTCATCTACATAATCTTCTGAAGAACTATCAATGTTTTTTTAAAAAACCTTTGCAATGGCATCTTTCTCTCCAGTTTTCTCCAGTGAGTGGATTTCAGGGGTCTCCAAGTTGATTATGATCTGCTTCATGTCTTGTCTGAGCAAACTACTGGCGAAGCTGTCAAAGAGATACATACAAAAAAGTTCATAGAGTGGAGAGAATGAACAAAAAAAACTGTATGCAGGAACTCAAAGAGTAGGTGATACCCAGAAACCGATACCCAATATTGATAGCAGTCTCCATTTTGTCACCAGTCAAAACCCAAATCTTGATTCCAGCTTGTGCAAGCTTGTCAATGCAATCAGGGACCTGAAAGAATCAATGATATATGGATAAGATAAAGTTTTTTTCAATACTCTAAAATGATTATATGTATAACATCAATGGCTTGCTTACTCCATTTTGGAGTTTATCCTCCACAGCAGTAGCTCCAAGAAGGATCAAGTCTTTCTCAACTTTCTCTGTGACTTCCTCTATCAATGATTCTCTATCAGCACTAACAGAGCTCTTGGCTTCACTGATTCTCTCATTGAAATCTTTGTATTCTTTCTCTTCAAGT
>MU105921.1:0-24082 GCA_012274485.2 Sinapis alba | reverse complement strand
CATCTCCTCTATGCACTTTAACTTTCCTATTATTCACCTCAATATCCTAACAACAATGATAAAGATTCAGACACACTCAGATTCAGACCGTAAGATTTTGAAAAAATCAAACTATACCTGCTTGTTGCGGCGCCAATCTTCAACACCTTCTTTAACCATAGTAGCACCAATAACGAAAAGGAGAGGGAAAATGGCGCTGGCAGCAGTGTAAGGAGCAAGGGGAGTGAAAGACAAAACACCAGTGACCAAGAAGTAGAAGTTGGCGACTCTTCTGAACTGCTCAAAGAGTGATTTTGGTAAGAAAGTAGCGAGAGTGTACTTAGTGGTTCTAACGTAGTTGTCACTGTAGTTGCTTGAGTCAGCTTCAGGTGAATCAGGTTCGTTGATGAAGACGAGACGAGAGTAACCGGGTCCTCCGATTTGAGAGTGGGCTTGCTTGAAAAATGATTGAGTGCATGTGAGTGTGTAGAGCTTGCTTAAGTGTATTCTTCTCCTTCTTCGTCTCTTTAGTCCACTTCCTGCCATTGATAGAAAGATCTACAGAAGACAAAGTTTGAATCTTTTTTAGATATTCAAGAAACCCTGTTATAAAAAACAAAAATTGTTTTCAGACAGAACTGAATTATTATTATTATTATAATAACACCCGCGAGAACATTTTTAAAAACGAAGAAAAATAAAAAGTTTTCCTTTTTTTTGCTTTTTAAAAATTAAAGAAAAGGAAAAAAAGACAGTAAGCGATTTAAGGCAGGACCTCAAACCAACCGAAGAGAAAAGCAGACAAGACCGTGACTGGTTATATTCTCCGACCTCGTTTTCTGCGACTCTCTCCGTTTACCTAAATTTGTTTTTTTTCTTTCTTTCTCGGGAAAATGGGAGTTTTTCTTTTCTCGGGAAAATGAGATTTGAAAAATTGAGTGACTGAGAGAGAGAGCTGAGATCAAGAAGGGTATTTACGAAAGGTTGTGATCTGTAAGAAAGTTAAGATCTTTTCAATGTTATAAGACAAGAAACTGGAGCTTGAGTGAGAGAGAGGATCTCATGGATTTTCTGAATTTATAGGCAGATTGATCTTCTGCTCATCCAAACAAATTGGGAAGACGAAGAGGACGAGGAAGAAAGAAACAGAGAGAAAGTGACAAGATTCGGACAAGTCATGGTTCCCTCCTTTTCTAGAATAACTAATAGTAATAATGTTTGCCGGAATTAACAACAGCAAAATCTCTAATGTTCTGATAAAGAGAGAAAAAAAACAATTAAAAACATTCAATAGAAGGAAACAATCTCTTTTTATTTCCCGGGTAAATAAGAATCTCTCTGTGTGAGTGAAGAACACAAAAACAACAACTGGACTTCCTCTCCTCTTTTGGGTATGTTCTTCTAATGATCTGTAAGAGAATTGTAGTGTCAGATTATCAGAAGAACATACGAGAAAGAAAAAAAAGTGAAAAACAATTTTGGTTAGAGAGGTGAAAGAAGAAGGAGAAGAATCGTTTGGAGGAACATTAGATGCGCCGTCGTGGCGGAGAGAAGCTGTGACCAACACAACACACAAAATGCGGGTCAAACACACTTTAAACACATGAATTAATTTTATTTATTTAATTCTCTCTTTTCTTGTATATTTATAGTAGTAATTTGTTGTTAAACTCTTGCAACAAAGGATTGATTGATATTTATGGTATAATTAACCCAACCAAAATAGGAGGAGGACTCTACACATTTTAATCAGAGAAATTGTCGAAAAATACCCCCCAGAGTAATTAGATGCTATATTCTATTTTTTAAACCTCATAATATGCTTTTTACAAAAAAAAAAACTCAGAATATGCTCATATCACTTTTTCTTCATTTTCCCTTTGACTAATAATACTCCATAATATATTGTATTTTATTTTTATTTAAGATATATTTTTCTGTGGAAGCTTCCTTAATCTAACAATTAGACCAAAGATTTATCAATTCTTAGAAAATGTGAAATGTGCAAATTTTTGGAAGAAAACTTACTGGCGATCTCTAGTGAGGTACATGTAGATCATGGTCTCATATATTAAAGATACAACTCTCAATCGTGAATTGATGCTAGAAAAAGTCTCTGTTATATTTTCTGCGTGTGGATGAAGAGCTGCTGGTCATCTTTCAATTACGTGCCTTTGGTGTCCCGTTTGGGTTCAGTCCGGGTGATTCAAATTTTCGAATTTCAATTACTATGCTCGTAAGTTTAATTTAGGTTTTACAAAAAAAAATCTTTTGAAAGCTGCGTTGAGAAGTTCTTGTAGCAAATTAGTTTTTTTCCAAATTTAGTTTGGATCGGATTATAACTAATGGATGAAACTGTTCAAAAATCTAAAAATAATTAATGAAATTAACTAAAATATATAAATTATTTAAAACTAATTAAAACTATCCAAACTAACTAACAATTATTGAAGAAAAACTACATTTAAAAAAAAAAATACTATAGAATATCTAAATTACTTTAACATATGTAAACATTTTTAAGCCAATTTTATATATTTAGATCATATTTTAGATTTTGGTTTGGTTAGGACTATAGTCAAACCCGAAAGTATTTATAGGTCTTATTCATGTATTTTTCTATAACGTTTCAGATGGAATTTTGTTTTTCCGGTTCAAATTTTGGGTTTGGTTAAAAATGTCTAAATCTATTTCAAGTGTAAAGATTTATATTTGATTTATATTTTACGTTACATATTATTTATGTTTTCTCTTTTTTTCTACTAAAGTAAAATGTTGTATTCGCGATACGATGTTCTTATGATGATCGCAAAAGTTCATATTATAATGAGTATTGATGAAGGTTGAAAATGTTAAACAAAGGTAGTCAAGTGACATAAGACCCACCAAAAGCACATTTGAATCGATCTTCAGAGTCATATTATTAAGTTGATCCGATCTCACCACACAAAACCCCATGTCCTGAGATCATATGGGTCAGATACTTTTTATAATACTGTTTGATTGCTTGTAGTGAAGAAATTTTTGAGCTAACTAATTCAGATCTACTCCAATACAGGAATGGCTGGTAGTTCAAACAAGTTAATGCATAAAACATGCAACCGGCTTTGTATAGTTTGCATCATTTATTGAATGAATATGGCTTTCAAGTTTCAACTAAATGTACTTCCTGGATCACAAATACCTCATATAATCTACTCCCTCCAGTTCATATTACTTGTCGTTGTAAGAAAAAAATTTCGTTTTAAATAAGTATCGTTTTAGAGTTTCAATGCAAAATTCATTAATAAAATTTTCTATTTTATTTTTCTATTGGTTAAAATATGGTTAGGTGTATAGATAATTGTTTTTTTTTATTTTTGGAAATATACAAAATCATATATTTTTTTAATATGTGTTCATAAACCTAGAATGACAAGTAATATGAAACGTAGTGAGTACTAAGTTCATCGAACCGTTAATGCATGCAATTAATCAACTTCCTCTTGGTGACCAAATATAAATAAACTAAACTTCTGTTTCTGCCTTTCTGGGTCTCACTTATATAAAGCCTTTTTTTTTAATTGCATCCCGTAGGTTTTCTCCTGTTTTAGTTACTATGTTACAGCAATGAAAAGTGTTTAAAATCTATAATAGATTCTGAAGATCACATGTGTTACAAAAAAAGAAGATTATGAAGATCTCGATCAAATTATTTTATGCATTTTGTTTCATGCACACACAATCATCGTAAGGTCGGGTTATTCGAGTTTTAGGTTATTCGTATTATGATGTTTAGAACTTCTTTAGTAACCATACATTTTTTCAGAATCAGATCAGTTTGGGTTTCTATTTTTTTTTATAAAATCCTTACTAGAACCAAATTACAAATGGTTCATATTTGGTTCGAGTTCATAGCTACAAAACCAAAACAAAAACAAAATCCAAATTACACCCAGAAAACCCAAAAAAGTATTCGAGTAATTCAAGGGTTTAAATAATTCTAAATTAAAATAATTGATATTTTTATTGTTATTTTGGCTTTTTAAAAATATGGTTAAAGAATATTTAACTCTACTAAAATTTAAAGAACATAATTCTTTTCTTGTTATTATGTTATTCGGTCTAGATCGATATGAACCATTTAAGTTTTTGATTTAGTTTTGGTTTCGTTTTTTTTATTCAGTTCCATTTTAGTTTTCTGGTATTAGATAATATGCCCATAAATATTTAGAAAAATAATCTTACAGTTTTTTTAGCTAAATCGTTTTTCTTAAATTTTAGTGGAATTAACTACTGTTCAAACATATTTTACAGATCCATCCAGCGATTAGATTTGTTGAGAATGAGAGGAGCAAAAGTAGGTTCCTTTCTGCGCCTTGCAAAATTTGATCCAAGGTCTAATTTTCGTGTCTAGCCAGCTTATAAAAGGTGTTGAAAGAAATACATGTTACATCTGCATAAAGTGTGATGCGTATGTGGATAATTAGTTAGCCTGTAGTTATAGAAATATTGATATAGAATTAGTCTGTAAATTTTTTTTATTTAATTATATATGATGTAGTTGTAAAAATTAAATGAAAAATAGAAGAAGAAGAAGAAGAAAAATAGTCCTACATCAAATAGAAGTACTTTTTTCTACAACTTAGTAAATACTCCCTCTGTATTATTCTAAGTGAGTTTTAAACCTTTTTCACAAAAATTAAAAAATACAAAATTTTATGTAACTATTGTGGTTACAGAAAAATGGTATTAAATAACACTAATTCAACTAATAGAAATAATATACAGTATTTTGTGATTGGTCACAAATTTCAAATGACATTATATTTTATCTAAAAAAATAAGAACATCACTTATTTTGAAACAAAACCAAAATCCTTAAAAATCAATTAATTTGATACGGATGAAGTAATGATTAAGAAAATAAAGTTTGTATAACTATTTTTTAATTTTTTACATTAGTTTGAAAACTAAATAAATAATGATTAATTATGTTTATGACAGTAGATTAAAATTAAAGGTAACCAATCACTGTATGTAATAATTCAGGGTATATCTTAGTTTTAGTGAATTCACGAGTGTGTGAAGATGTACGTGACTTAACCTTAACTAATTCTAGATGAATGACCTAAGTGCGTCCCTCTCAATGGAAGTATTGTAGTTGTTATTGACTGTGTCACTAGTCTAGTTTAATATTATGAATGTACTTTTTTGACAATTTTATCATAATTTTGATAATTGGTACGAAGTAATATTTTATGAGGTATTTATATTTAATACATGATAATTTTCTTGTGCTCATGCAGGCGTGGAAATATTTATAAAATAAATATAGTAATAATTTATTAATATTTTTTCTTTTGCTTTTAAATTATTTTATAATTCATATTGTAATTGATATGCATGATTTATTTTATTATTTTATTTTAATTAGACATATAATTTTAAATATTTAATATCTCGTCTATTTGGATATTATTTGGATATATTAGATAACATGTATTTCTTCAATTCAACAATGATAAGTTTTTTCTATAGATTAAAGTTTTGATTAATTTTGTTATTTGCATTAAATTTGACTGCTGTCTTAGATTTATAAAATATATTTTAGAAATATTATATATAATTTAATATATGCTGTTTAGAGAATTAAATACTTAAAATACACTAAAATGTTATTTGTTTCAAAGTTACATTAATTAAATATAAATTATACAAAAAGAAGTAAACTGAAATAATTGGTTAAAATTTACATTTATTTATTAATATATTGTGAATTGTTAGACATAGTTTTATTTGAGTATTTTTTATCCAAACTGTTATATTTATCTGAAAATACTTAAAAGTACCAAAATAACTATTATATTAACTTAAAATTCTAATTTAAAATATTAAAATAATTATAAGTCTAATTATAACTAATATTTTTATATATATATTTACATTTTGGATATCTTTGGATACTCATTCAGTTCTCGATTCGGGTCGGATTCGGTACCGATTCTTTGGATATAGCAATTTAGGACCCATTCAGATATTTACCCTGGATCCAATCGGATTTGAGATCCTAATTTTTGGGTCGGTTTCGGATCGATTCTTTGGATCCTGATTTTTTGCCCCCTAATATGGCACCAAGCGATTTTCACTTTACGGCGAATGGCGTACGCATCCGATTTTTTTCATATAACAAACGTTTGCATTGTTTCTGTCGCATGACTTATCTCAATGTTCAGAGGTCGACTCGTATTTTATTATAATTTGACATCGATGTGTGCCAATTTTTTTTTTAAAAAAAAATTGACCAAAAATGATAATTTTTATTGCATGAGGGCTCTTATCCAGTAGTTTAAAAGTTGTCTAAAAAGTTGAGCAATTAGATTTTTATATGATTCGTAGACCTAATTCAAGATTTGGGATTTTCTCAAAATATCTGATTTGGGATAATTTTGTTTATTATCTGGATATCTATACTAAATTCTTATTCTTATATTCTAACCACCGTGACAACCCATAAATATATTGCATATATGTCACTTATGCAAATAATTTGTATATGCATTTTGCCTAAACATGACAAAGTCAGCAGTTTAGAGTATTTTCGTATGCGTTTAATCCGGATAAATCAAACGAATACAATGTTAACCTAAGTAACAAATCAAATCCGGAAACGAAATATATTTTATTATGTTTTAAACAGCTTCATATATTTCTTTGAAAATCAAGAGAAAAGTTTTACAATATATATTAGACAAAATCTAAAAAGGAACCTATATTAATTCTGACTTACACCAAAAAAAACTATATTCTAACTAAACAACACCTCTATTTATTGTTTTTAAACTACTTTCAAGGTATTTTGCTTTTTTCTTAAATATATAAATCTTTATAATAGAGATAAAATTTGCTCCAATATATTTCTTTAAAATAGTAATCTTCAATTATTAAGTAAAATATAGATGATTATTATTTCTTTCTATAAACATAGAAAATATATAAATTTTTATTTTAGAGGAAGAAATAGAGTGTAGCTTAGAGTAGTTTTAGTTGTAAATGCTATTATAGAAGTAAATATAGAAATCGAAGTTTGGTATACTCTCCCTGTAAAAAAAAAATTCATATGCTTTCCTTTCTTTTTCTATTTAAATTTATTCTCATTTAAATTAGAAGAATAAACTACCACAAAATCAGAGTAAAACTTAAGTAATTACAATTCACTCAGGCGAATTCTCTGGTCTAATGGATATCCATTAGGTTAACCCATTTATTCTCTCCAAAAATTCATTCAAATTGACTAAAACAAATCCATCTTTCCATTTCTATTGATTTTCTTTCATACTCTTATCATCGGAGAAAGGATAATCTTCGAACAAAAAGTGCGTCGAATCTTTCTCCAGAAAAAAATACGAAATAACAAACCACAAATTATACATATATCGAAAGAGAGAAAAAGAACGAATCCAAAATAGTATAATTCGGTAAAACTTAATGCAACTATTTACCTTTTTAAAACTCAGTACAACTTCAAAAAGTGGTTTAAAGTGGGCAAAACGAAAAGAAAGCAATGAAAAGGGTAAAAGTCAAACCTTTAACCATTGTGAATTCAACTGCCTAACACTTAATAAATGATTTTTTTCATTGATGATGTCTTTAAAAATATAACATATAAACAACATTCACTTGAAATCCATTCATAATCATCTCTCGTCTTTGAATAATATATTTCATAATCAAAGCATATATTTGTGGAAGAAGAACTTATTGTTTCCTGCAAAAGAAATGATAACAATCAAGTTAGACGAAGTTATACAGTTTAACAATATAAGTTTTATCTAGTTATATAATTTTACCACTTTAATTATACCAAGTTTTATAGTTTTACGGTTCAACTAATACCAATTTATACTAGTTTGACAAGTATAGTTTTACCAAATTATATACCATGCACGGTTAAATTTATACATAGTTATATTATTTTATTCATAGCAAGTTTTACTATATTTTATATAGCTTCATCAATCTAGTTATACTAAGTTATACAACTTGATCAATGCATTTTAATAAATTATACAATTTTTTTAATGTAGTTTTACCAAGTTTTATAGTTCTACCCATTTAGTTTTACTAAATTTTATCGGTGTAATTTTACATGGTTCTACCAATCATAATAAGTTTTCTATTTGTATTTCATATATCATGAATAATATGCTATGATTCTCTATAATTAAACCATATTTTAATTAATTATCAATTCAAACATCTAATAGATCAACAACCTATAGCTTTCAGTGTTCAATTAGTAAATTATGAACACCGATAGATTAATAAGGATGATGCCAAATAGTAAAGATAATTGCCATATTGGTTATTTACTTAAAGAATATGTAAATAATTAAGAGTATGTTAGATTCATTAAAAACATATGAGACTTTTGTGCTGGAGATATTCTTTCTGAAACACTTGAGCTGTATCGTATGCGTGGTGACCGTTTGGCACGAAATAATTTGCATCTCTTCCTAGGCCGGGCTCACTAGTCAAAGTTCGATTGCGTAACTGTTCAAGTTACTGCTCCTTTTTTGGTTTGTGGTAATTCTTGGCACATCTAATTTACGACAAAATTTAGTTTTCTATTGTAATTTTGTAATATACTATGAATTTTTGTTTTATGCAAATGCAACGAGATGTCACTCTCAATAGTCTACATGAAAAAAGGAAAATAAGTAAAATTTGTCTATGAGAATATCCCCAAAATTCCCCATGCTAATGAGAGTAGCTGCAGTAATTATTTAATACAAATCTATATCAAAAGTGGTGACCAAGGAAGGAATGAAAAGTAATAATGCATTCTTTATTATTCTTAATTTATTTTACCTTTTATAAAAAAAAAAACCTTTATATTTCTTATCGTTCATTTTATTTTAGAAAAATATAGAACAATTTTGTTCCGAACCAAAATTGATAAAGAATAATCGTTCTCTTCATTTATATAGTTTTATTTATCTGTAGTTTTTTCTTACTCATTCCTAATGTTTTTACTGTGGATACCAATTAGATTGTCAATTATTTATAAAGCCAACCATAATTTTCATTAAGCAAACATATATTGACGCAGTAAATATATATTGAACACGATGATAGTCTGATAGATCGACGTTGAGAAAATAAATAACTGATGTTGACATGAATGAGGAGAGCTTGCCACGACGATGGTAGGAGCCGACAGAAAGCTAAAGTCCATAACTATTTTTTGTTAGAGAGTTAGACCATAACTTAGTGTTCATCATTTATTATTGTCGATTTTTTACCAGCGATGATAAACACAAATGAAACACACAGCAAATTGTAAATTCTGATTCGGGATGCAACCTTAATAACCTTAGCAACGAAAACGTTAGAATGCAACGGAAACGTTAGAATGCAACCAAACCAACTCAAAGTAAACCGAATGAATTAATCGAGTCGATGTTCCAGTTTCTGGGAGAAAAAAAACCCATGAAATGCTGGTTAATTACAATTTTATCATTAAATCTTGAAATGTTATAAGAGATATATGTTACTCTCTCCGTTTTTAATATAAGTTGTTTTAGAGAATTTTTTTTATTCTAAATTATATGATATTTTCAATTTTTGATGTAAAATTTTTTAGCAGTTAATGTTATATGACCAATAATGATATACATTTTATTTTATTATTAGTTGAATTGTAGTTAAGTAAATAATAATAATATTTTTATATTAAAAATATTAAAAATAATTATTTTCTTAATTATAATAGTAAACAACTTATATTAAAAAATGGAGTGAGTATTGATATTTATTGAAAATATTTAGGTTATGCAGACTTTTTTTTCTTCGTGTGGTGCTTGAATCTTCTTACTATATATAATAGACTTTTCCTCCCCTCTCATGGTGCCACCTAGGTAAATGAGTTTCTGTCAAACTGCCACGTGTACTGTAGTGTTCGAGTTGTGTTTTACATTTGTTTTATTGGGCTCATAAGAGCACATATGTCTTAATGAAATATCACTTCCTAATGATATTTGTTAATGGGCTTAGACGATTCTTAGGTAATTTATACTGATATGTGGGCCAAACATTAAGACAAATGCAAACATCTCGCCTTTAATCAGGAACACGTCTTCTACGTGATGAGTTCTAAGGTTCATCTGCTTTTCCAAGCTCCGAATCGGCGGCTCTGACATGGCGTGTGACTCGATGTTTTGAGAGTAATCTTCCCGTTGGAATCTGTTCATGTTGTTTCAGTCTTCATGCTTCACCTTCTGAAACGACGATTCACATTCATTCGACACATAAATCAAAACTTAACTCTTCTCCCCACTACATCCACGATCTCAAATTCAATGAATCTATCCATCTTCAAGTGGTGATCCTCACTATAAAAAGGTTAGTATTCATCCCTTTGAGCATTATCTTCATATTTTCTAATATCGATATAAATTTTATTATAAGTGTAATGGTTATATCTTATGTCTTTCTCTCTTATTTGAAGGCTGCCCGTTGTTCATCTGCGGTGGAGGTGGTGCTACCGCGCCGATTCTGGGAAGCAAGAGACGTTATACGTGGTGGCGAGTTGATGGGTGTAGACTCCTCCTCAACTCTAAGGTTGTTTCGTTCTTTAAACTCAAAATCATAGAAATTTTAAAACAAATTATGGCATACAAACTCAAGAAATCTGCTATTTTCACTATAACAGTAAGCAAACCAGATTGAGGAGGTGGTGAAATTGAGCAACGGAAGGAGATTGACTTTGAGGAGCTAAAGACGCAAGCATACCAAGCCAGTATTTAAAAGGTAACGTTGTGGTGACAACATTAAAAGAGCTTGCGATTTTCTCTCTCGGATATGCCATTGATTGTCGCTGCACGCTACGCTTTGTGAAAGAAGATATCTTTGTCATCAAATATAGTTTTCTATGTGATAACTAACTTTGTCAATTCGTTTTGTAACTTTATGCATTGATGGGTTGTTTATTAACTTTTTAATTCGCTGTTATATAATTTTATCAGATCAAGAATCTTGCTCACTTTGAACTGGCCAAGCCATTGACCACTGTCACTCTTGCACTTAACTTCGAAACACGCAAAAAGAAATACCTCAACTTTATGAACAAATAACTACAATTTAAAATGCGAACGAAAATAGCAAGGCAAACACTTTCATATAAAGTATGTATTGAAATAATTTTATGTCTTCTTTTTGGTATTAGTCATTTATGCTAACACACCTGCCGATAGCCTTGCTAGATTCAATTCTAGAGCTTATGCCGAGAAGCATCATCACTGGTGTGTAAATTTTCTTCCCTTTAATGCATCCTTAACCGTTCCTATGGTCTTTATACGTGAGGTCATCTGATTAATATGTAGAAGAGAGTCCGAGTCAGTCAACTAATGTTGGATAAACATATAAAGAAACTAAACAAAACAAGCGTTAGCAGTTGATAGAATCACATCTAGGCATCATTTCATGGAACTAGAATAATAGACTTTTATGTTATTTGACAAATTTAAAAGTATAAATGAAACGATTATATGTCATTGGTGAAACAAAATAAACCAATACATAAAGAAAACAATAAATATAAGAAAAATGAATAAGTTTGTTTTTATTTTAGAGAAACAAAATAGACCAATACATAAAGAAAACAATAAATATAATAAAAATGAATAAGTTTTTTTTTATGATATATATAAAATATATCTTAGGTTATTCTATATATCTAAATAAACAGTTAATACTTTAAAAGGTTGCATCATGAATTTCAAGAAAAATCTTTGAACATGTTTGCCCAAAATAAAATAAAATCTTTGAACATAAATACACAACTCATATGAGAATAAAAGTTTACAGAACACTCTGAGTAAGAGACACATTATAATATAACCTAACACGAAACACATTAAAAAAAAAAATCTAGATAACATAAACCAAAACAAATAGATCATCAACACTACATCGCCAAAACTAAAATAGAACAATATCCTTATTGCACGAAAAGTGTAAATCTCATTAAAACATACATTTTTAGGTCATCAACTCAAGTAGAAAAATTAACAAGAGAAAATGATAAGAAAATACCAAATTGGAAAAATTCATAGGAGTTCCTTTACGAAATTTCTTTTTAACATTTTATAAAACCAAAATCAACAAATATATAAAAAAAGTGATTCCCATGATTTTTCCTTTTAATCAAGAATTTCAAGTTAAATGAAACTAACAAGATATTGATGCAAAAACACAACTATAAAATAATAAATAATTAAAACAAATATTTTAAAAATAATAGTTATGCATACACAAAACTGAACAAGATATTAAAAATATATATAAGAACTAAAATGAAAAAGTTTATTTTTAGGATATAAATAAGAGAACTTAAGTTATTCTATCCAAAAACGTAGAATATTTTTAAGAAGTTATGTTATGAATTAAGAAAAAAAAGATCTCTGAACATAAATCCACAACTGATATGAAAATAAAAGTTTGTAGTACGGTTCAAAAGAAACACATTATATGAAATAGTTTGACACTAAAAAACAAGAAAAAAACAACATGATCTAAAATAAAACAAATAGATCAACAACTACACATCGCCAAAATTAAACAACATAACTCATTACACAAAAAGTGTAAATCTCATCATAAACATATTTCTTTATCTAGGTCGCCAAACTCAAGAAAAAATTACACGAGAAAATAATAAAATAACAGATTCACTAAATTCAAAAGAAGAAAAATAGAGTAATTTATTTTGTAAAAATCCTTTCTAACGTTTTATCAAGAGAAATTCTCTTAAATAGCTCTTTTTTAGTTTTTGTTACAAAAATAGCCCTCAAAAAATAAAATGACCAAAATAGACTTTTTTTTGAAATTTTAATTTTTTTTCTTTTTTTTGAAATTTGAAACCTTAACCCCAAACTCACCCCTTAACTCTAAACCCTAAAATCCAAATTAGTTAACCATATAGGTATAAATGCATATAAATGAATTTTTTAGCTTCTAAAAAAAATATTTTGATCATTTTCTTCCTTAAAAACTATTTTTGTGACAAACAAACTAAAATGGGCTATCTAAAGAAAATTCTCTTTTATCAAACCCAAATCAATAAATATATAACCTGACATGATATACGTATGAAAAAAAAAAAATTACATGAACTAAATTAAAACAATTGCATCAATAACTTTACATCGCCAGAACTAAAACAACACATAACCTCATTAAATAAATATTAGTAACCATATTAAGAAATTTAATTAACCGCAACATAAATGAATTTGAATAGAGACACCAAATTGGCAACGTAGAATATTAAAAAAATACTCTAAAACCTCCCTACAATCTAGGAATCAATTATCCCAATATCTTGAATGACTGAAAACTAATTTTTCTATAAACACAAACCAGAAACTAATAAAAAATTTGTAAACAATCAACAACTAAACAAAAAATTCATAAACACATCCAGCATATCCTACCTACACTTGATAACATGTTACTTTCAGATTTAATTTCCATTAACAATACTCTTTAATTCCACTTCCTCCATCATATCTAATCTATTTACCCACCAAAAATAATAAATCAAAAATATAAACAAACTAATTATCCATAATAAAATATTTACGGTTACAAAAAAAATTTCAATCCCGCGCGTAGCGCGGGCTGACCCCTAGTAGTTAAATAAAGTTGGTAGCCATATAGTCTAAAGTTGTGATTGATATTTACGATACTTTAACCTAAAGACAATTACTTTAAGATGTTGACGATGAAATCCACGCGGTTTAAGGAATCTTCAGTTAACCGAGACAAATATTCCATTAAAACTTTGAATGGTAACCAAGAAAACAAAGATGAACACAACTTTCATTAACGTTCCTTAAAATATTTATCATTGATAAGATATATTTTTTTCTTTTCATTTCTCTTCATTCTTTTTTTTGTAGAGAATTAAATAACAAATTTGTTTCTTGTAAATTTTGATAAAGAATCATTATTCTTTAATATTTCCAAAAAAAATTATTCATTCATTTTTAATATTCCTATAATGATTACCAAGTACACTATAAATGTGATTTAAGAAAATAGTTAGCATCTTAACCATTTCTTTATTACTCACTTCGCTCCATTTTAATAATCGTTGTAGTATAATTTTTTTTTACAAAATAAATATTATTTTTAAAAAATTAATGTAAAATTTATTAATTTTATATGTTACATGGTTCATTATATTTTTTAATTTATTTTTCTATTAGTTTATGTGTGATTAGATAGATGATAATATTTTTATTTTAAAATATATAAAATTAAATAGATTTTTAATCAGGTTGCACAAATTTAAAACGATAATAAAAATGAAATAAAGGGAGCAACATTCTAAGGAAATAGTCAACATGCTAAGTATTTTCTCAATCATGGTTAACATTTTAGCCTCCCTTATACTTGATATTTTCTTTTGTTTTTGCTTTTGTATATTGTTTCCATTGTACAACATGAATAGACAATAACACAATCCATTATGCAACATAAGTAGGAAAGAAACCAACGCCGAGGCAGTGAAGCAACTTCTCTCGCACATCATCTTGTAAAAACAATTGATAAAAGTGTTTGGAATCGTCTGATGTTAGTGCGAAACAGAGGAAACACATAGTATGAGGATATACAAAAAACTTGCTACCTATAACTAAATAGTATATAGATTTATCGCTTGTTATTGAATTTGCTTAGACTAATGATCGTGCTACTTTGTAATCTCTCAATTATCAAAACTTATTAGACCTTATAAAATAAGTGGAAGGTTGAAGGTTGTTTCATATGTATATATATCGTAACAGAGACTTGACATTTACGATGATATTTTTACGTCACATCCCATTCGAATCCTCTAAGACCATTTCTATCCCTATTCTATAATTTACTCCAAAAATAGAATGAAAAATGGAGTATGAACAAAAAATAAAAAATTACTCTAAAAATAAAATAAATTTTTATTTTTTGTTCATATTCTATTTTTCACTCTATTTTTGGAGTAAATTATAGAGTGAAGATGTAAATGTCCTAAGAATACCACTTTGGCAAGGACAACATCTTTTGACGCAATTATATGTATCTTTAGTGTTGTCTTATTTTCTTTTGCGTCTTCAATCTTTTATTTGCTTTCCATTTTATTACTACTTTTGGAGCTACACTTTACAAACCATTTTTCAATTTATGTGCACGGTTTGATTATATGGAATGAATTCAAACATATTCTTAAAGCATCAAATATGCTTTATTTTCTTTTTTGTAAATTTCAGTTAAGCTCTAGATAACTACAAAAGATAACTATATTATAAACCTGATTTATATAACTAGAACTCTCTTTCAATGGTAAAACTAAACACCTATACAAAACCCAAATTTTGCGGCAGGGCCAAGTTAAGAAAGATAAATACCGACAAGTGAGTTAACTTCAACAAATGTAAAAGAAAATTAAATTTTTTAAAAGAATAGAAAATGATAAACAAAAGCAAAGACAATGGACCACACACAAAAGAATAGCAAGTGGGTAAGACGAAAAAGGGAAAAAGACAGAACAAAGGGATAAGAAAAAATAGTTGGTAAAATCTAACTGCCACAATACTAGAGAAAGAGCATAGAAATAGGAAGGCAAACAGAGAAGCCTAATTGGCTAGTGTCCAACGCATGTCAATCTATTTACAAATCTCACCGGTCCTTAGCATCTACTACTAACCAACCTCTTGAGTACTATTATCTAGAAAATGCATACATACACATAGGTCACGTAACAAAACCATCATCTTATATCATCACGCCTTTATGAAATTAACAAAACATTGTTTTAGTCGTGAGTTACACAAGATAACAGCTATTGGATCAATAATCTGCCTTAATGATAGTAGATATTTCACGTACCAATTATTGTTTATTTTGATATTTTAAGTACCATTCTCTATTTTGGGACTCGGAGAATTTTATGTGCCAAAGAGCTCATGACCAGATGGTAAGGCCTTTTTCTCCCTAGTGTGTGGGTTTTTGTTCTTTTTTGAAGAAAATATATTTTTGAGAAGATGTCTCTTTCAAAAACTTTTTTTTTTGGTAAAAATACTTTAAAAAACTTCTTATTGGATTAGGTATTTTTTGGAAATGCGGTATTAAAAACTACCCACTTTCTACAATTTGTCCATCAAAAACTAGTCTACAATATGTTCTGGTCTAACAAAACTTGCTCATCAGTTAACTAACATAAGTAATATTGATCTATTTTAACTAAAAACTTAAACTTAGTCTATTAGAAACTAAACTAGTACATTTTGTATATATCTCTTACAAGTAAGTCATTCATAGACAAATTTATAGATGCTATATCTCGGCGATGGACATGTTTTGGTAGACCACAACATATTATTGAATCAAAAGTGGTAGTTTCTAATTAATAGTTATTTTTTAAATGGTAGATCCACAAAATTTTGTTTTTAAAGTTGAATGAGGAAAACCTAAATAGTTTATTAATAATATGTAACTATATAAAAGGTTTGATTTTGATTTTTTGGTTGCATTTCTTCTTTACTTAGACCATCATCGAGATCTAGCACCTTTGATTCATTGTAGTGGTGATTGATCATAATCTGCGATAACATATCCAGCTCTCCATCAGAGCCGGCTTTGAGACAGCCATGTGATTTACGCAACTAGAAACACTAAAAATAAAAAAATGGTCCTATGTAAATAATTGGTTAGTTATAAAAATCAATAATATCAAATATACATACTAAAAACAAATTTCACATTACTAAAAATAAAAAATAAGGACATGTTAAAAAAAACTTACAATGCTGAAACAATAAAAACTGAAATTAAAATAATAATATAGTATTATTATAATAGTACATAAGATTGAAAACGAGAGTACATAATGTGTTGAACCTGTTATCAGTTCTCAAACACCACAAAAAAAAAGTTCTTTAACCAACTGAATTTAAATTCTTACTCCCTCCGTTTCATATTAAGTGTCGTTTTATAAATTTGTTTTTGTTACGAAATAAGTGTCGTTTTCGCTTTTCAATGCAAAATTTATGAATTATATTTTCCAGTTTAATTTTCTATTAGTTGAAATATGTTTAGGTGTATGAGAAATGATGTTTTTCTATAGAAAATATGCAAAATTAAATGTTTTTTAATATGTGTGCATAAACTTAAAATGACACTTATTATGAAACAGAGGGAGTACTAACTAAGTTGGCCTCAAAATTATTTTACAATTATTGCCCCTAAGCCAATATTTGATTGGCTTCTAGTCGATACTGGTTATGTTCCCACAACCGATTTTTAAATCTTGAGGGTCACAAACATTTAATAATTTAATAAAAATCAATAAATTTTTTTAACAATTTGAAGGTTTAAATCTATGATATTACTTTAAATTTTTTTGGGGAATAATACCAATATTTCATTGGATTATACCCTTAACTGGTCCTGCAGCTCAAGAGACTCTACCCTACCTTAACTTCTGTCATGCTTCAAGCTTGGTTTTCAACTTCTTAATCGATCTACTCTGCTTCCACAATCTCTCAACATTATTGCGATCTCTTCCTCCTCTATGGTGTTTATACTTCGACAAATTACTCATCTCCGGTGCAAGTGTTTTATTCTATTTCCCTTTCTATGAAGTATAAACTCTATGGGTCTTTGCGTGTAGCAAACACTCTGGCCTGGGCTATATCATCTTTGTTTCTTTTTTAAAGAAAATAACAAGCCTATTCTTAAAAATTTATACCACCAATATTACAATATCGGACTAATCAATCTCAATATGTTATATGAAGCCCCAGTATATCCAACAAGCCCAATATATTTTTAATCTCGACTTAAATTTCACAAACTCAGATCCATCTGCTGATAAGTATCCCTTGATACTCCTGAACAAGATGCATTAGACCTTACCGCTTTTTATGTCTGTAGAAGGCTTAACTCCAAATCCTCAGTGTTTATGTATGTTTAACGCAGCCAAGGAACACGTTTTGCATCTCATCTGATCAAAATTGTATATTAATATCCACTGTCTTTTTATTCATTGTAATGCCATGATTGTAACATTAATGCACAACTTCAACTGAACACTACCAATAAACGTTTGCAAAAAATGGTAAATGTTATTGCCTTTCTGGAGTCTGGACAGTGATCTAGACTCATTACCAGTTTTAGGTCGGAAGGAAGCATCGATCGGTCCCATTTTGTTTATGATTAACACGTTCTATTGGGACATTTTATAGTTGATTAGTGCGTAATAATGACCTGAAATTATAGTTAGAAGCAACGTAGCATTCTGATGAAGACTTGATCTGTTTAAACCACCTAACCATTGTTGCACCAAACTTTTTTTCATTCATACTTCAAGAAATCTCAATGTCCCTCGAAGCTTTATATAAGCATAATACTTCACCAATTGTTTCCTGGAGCTTCCATCTCAACACAATGGATTCAAGTTCTATCATTTGGTCTCTTCTCTTAGTTTTTGCTCTTATCTCTCCCTTTAATGTCAATGCACAAGGACCTGCTGCTTCACCAGTAACCTCAACCATCAGTACTCCTCCTCCAACCACCACTGCTCCTCCTCCAACCACCACTACTCCGCCTCCAACAACCACTGTACCTCCTCCAACTACCACTGCTTCGCCTCCAACAACAGTTGTTCCGCCCGTTGCAGCTACTCCGCCACCAGCATCTCCGACTACACCTCCACCAGCAGTTACTCCAACTTCATCACCACCAGCTCCAAAGGTTGCACCAGTAATCAGTCCCGCAACTCCACCTCCACAACCACCACAAAGCCCGCCCGTTTCAGCTCCAACCGTCTCACCACCACCAGCTTCACCACCACCTGCACCGGCCTCTCCCCCACCGGCATCACCACCTGCACCAACTTCTCCACCACCAGTACCAGCACCAGCTTCACCCCCTACAGCGCTTACACCAATAACTCTACCACCAGCTCCAGCTCCTGCTAAGCATAAGAAAAAGCACAAACACAAGAGGCATCACCATGCCCCAGCTCCAGCACCAACTCCTCCAAGCCCTCCATCTCCTCCAGTTCTAACAGATTCCCTGGACAACGCTCCAGCACCATCACCTTTTCAGAACGCGGTAACACTCTCATACTGAACTACAATCTTTAAAAGAAACGCACCCCTCATCTCACCAAACTGCATTATATAACATTCTTTCTATATTCTCTGGTTTTACAGAACGGAGGAAATGCCTTGAATCAGCTAGAAGGAAGAGTAGGAATGTGGCTCAGCACTATACTCGGAGTTCTCCTACTCCTGGCTATGACAGCCTAAAGTTTCTAGCTCTCTTGCTATTATCACCCATGTATCAGCTCGAAAAGCTACATTTTTCCCCATTGTATACCAACACATTGATTAAATAATACATTTTTTCCTCTATTCTTTGGGTAAAATATGTTATGTCTAATCATAAGCAAAAGAACATATCTAAGGAAAAGAACAAAACATATCAAAGTTGCTCAGTACTTGAATCCTTGGAGGTTTCTTGACGGAAGTCATACTCAACAATGAGACCAAGATTGTCAACCAGTTTATGATGCTTAAGACATCCACCACACTGCCAAAAGAAGAGAAAAAATCAAACCAACCAAATGACTTATATGTTTTGTCTCTCCTTTGACATCTCTCTCTCAGGACAATTAAGCAAACCAAAGACTTACTTGGACAAAAACAAGGCCACGTTCATAAGCCAGACGATTGATAAGCCGTTTTGTTCTCTCTCCGCATGAATTGCAACTGAACTCAACAAGCAAACTTCTTCTTGGCAGTTTAATATCTATAGAAGCAACCTTTCCCTGCATAATAAACAAAATCTCAGCGAGAAAGAAACAGACATAAACACCATTAAGACCAAACTGAATTAAGTTACCTCTGAAGATTCCTTTGATTCTTCTTCTGCGTTTAACTCGGAATCATCAGTGAGAGATCCGAAAACAGAAAACAACCGATTCCTTTGCTTGCGTGCTCCCTCCTCTATCACACGAACAGTTCTTGACCTGGAGAAACATCGAAAGTATGCATCTTTCGGTGATTTTCGTGACCCACGAAAGGAAAGAGTTAAGCTTTGAGACCTGTGTCGAAGAATGGATGTAGGGTTTTGCTTGTAGGAGAGAAGATGCGGCTTGTAGTAATTTATTGGCTTCCGGTTAACTATTATCGGAGAATAAATCGGAGGAGACAAACGGGCAACCGTATTCGCCATGTTTTTTTTGCGTCCTTTGTCCCACGGTGTTGCCTCTTGTTGGAAGTGAATGGTAAGCTCTAGGACGGAGGCGGAGAAACGATAGCCGTTGATTTTTCACAGTTTCAACGTCGTAGATACGGCCACGTCAATTGGACATAAACAAATCTCACTCTGTTTCGTAATAAAAGAGTGATAGCACTCTAATTAATTTGCAAAACCGACGTTAAATCATAGTTTATCCCTTTTTAATTAGATAAACTTCGTGCACATTTAAGAAGAAACATATTATATTGGCATATTTTGAAAATAACATAGACATACCAGGAAAAAATGGATTTTTCCTTTTGCAGTCAGTACATTTAAAATCCAAATCTCATTTTTGTAAACTTATTTTAAATAAATATTAACTGCATAAATTTTTGAATAAAAATAATCAACCATTAATGATGGATGGTTGACACTTTATTTATAATTTTATGCAGTTCAAGATTAGTTATAAAAATAGGTTGACTTAATTATTTAGAAAATAAAAGTTAATTTAATCAATATAAGTTTTTAAGTCAAAAATATAATTTCATTTCATAAAATTCAAGTTAAACAAATTTTTAAGTTAGACATAACTAATACACTATATGTTTATCTTGGGATGGAGTTTTTGTAAAAAATAATTTTAGATTTATTAGTTATTTTGGGCACTCAACATGAACAATAATTTTGTGTAAATGATATTTGTATATTAAATGTGCTGATTGGTGTTCAAAAAAAAATGTGCTGATTAAAAATACTTTTAGAATTAAACTTATTTTATTTTCAAATCACATATTATTTTTTAATATTTATTATTATAGTAAACAACACAATATTTAATAATATTGCATTTTTTTGCTTTAGTCATTGATTTTCCCCCTTAATTTGGATTTTCATTTGAGTTATCTATTTTTTTTTCTTGGTGAAGAACAATGAGGAAAGAAGGGAGAAGTAAAGATTCTTTTTAGTTACATCAATTTTCGGACAAGAATAATAATATTTAAAAGATTCTTGATCAGATCACAAAATATGGTTGATCAAGAAAAGAACAAATCCTTCTCCTCCCTTCTCTTGTTCTCTCATATCTCTGACAAAGCTAATAATAATGACACATTGATTCGATCAAGATCAGTCTTCTTCATCAACTTCTCTGAAAGGAAGCGGTACTGTCTTCACAGCTCGAAACTTCCCTGCATTATTCAGATGCTCATTCTCCAATCTGCAACCATGGTTTTGTTGTTTTGTCCACACAACCATCAGTATATATATCATGAATCTGATACCAAAAAAAGATCCTTAAAAGGGAGATTAATTTTTACCGGTAAAAGTTCCAATGTCCTCTCCTGATAACTTCAAGAGCAGCCAAGAACAATCCTGTGACTCTGTAATCCACATGCTCAAAACTTGAGTGCAAAACTGTTTGTAGCCATGCCAACCTCAAAACAAGATTTAGAACCTACAAAAAAGAAAACCAGAGAGGAAAATTAAGAACATTTTTCACTAGATTCATGTGCTATTTGGGTAATAAAGGGGGTTGAGAATTTTTTTACCATAGAGAAGTAGTAAATAGATTTTTGGCGAAGCATGAGTTGGTTCCTAAGCCAAGGATTATTGGAGTTGTGTTGAAGTAAACCCCAATCTTTAACAAAGTCCCAATACAATTGGTAAATTGTGGCTATACTTGACATAGCCACCACAAGGCAGAGCCAACCAATGCTCCTCTCTTTCTCGTAAGCCACTTTGGTTCCAGCTGCTAGCATCGCTGACACGTACTTCCCTAGGTTCACTAGGTGGCTCGTCTCGCCTTCATCAAACCATCTCCTTGCACACTGTGGCAGAAACTTTTTCAGCATTTTATAAAGTGGAAAAACCTAACTTGGGACAGAAGAAACAGAAACTTGGGAAACAAGGAATCATGTTTAGTTTAATTTTTACCTGCATAGCTCTCCAGTAGTATGGGAGGAAGGAAACTGCATAAGCAAGATCTCTGTAGTATTTAACTCTCATACAATACCCATAGTCCTGTGTTGCGTAGCTACCGGTTATGTAGTAGCAGGCTATGTATTCCAGGTTCCTTAGCATAGGTACCTGTGAGATAAGAGTTAAACCCATTTTCAATCTTGATTCAGACTCTTAACTCAGTTTTGGTCCATGGAATTGTGTGTTTAAGGTTAGTACCTGGCTGCAAAGTTGATCAGCCATGAAGAAATCGAGCATCACGACTTTGTAAAGAGGTGAGAACACAATGTTTCTGATAACTTTTATAAGCCTGTAACGGCTCGACTTGTAGAAAATGTTCAAGGGACAAATCAGTATTAAGAAGAAGACCTACAAAACCACAAAAAGAACCAAACAGATATAGATTACAAATTTAACAAAACAAAACACATGATGAAGAGTGACTGATGTTTGTATAATTACCAGTAATAGAAGGCCAGGGATCACTTGAACTTGCCGCAAAGAGTAACCTTTTGCGAGAAGCAAGAGATGAACAAACATGACACCAACTATTACAGACATTGAAGCGGTACATATCAAGAAAACATCTCTGAACTTGAGCTCATTTTTGGACCCAAGTTCGAAGATGAAACTATAGTTTATCCTCGCTTTTCGCCACATAAATATGTTGCAACCGTATAAGAATAAGTGCAGAAACAAGAGCCCAAACATGCTGCAGAACACAAAAAAAATATCAAACTGGTATTAGCTTCTGTTTGATTAATTTCTCCTGTTTATAATCATTAAGATTCTATAATGAGATCACTCGCCTAAGTACAGGATATGCAGTTTCCATGTAGAAAGTGTTCTCCGAATGTTTTCTATACATTCCAGTCAAATGAGCCACAATGATGTAGCCAGCAAGAAGAGCAACAAAGCAACCAGTGAACAGACCTGAATAGAGATTAAAGTTGATGACAAGATTAAACCCATTTAATCTCAAAGAAGAAAGATTTTAATCATAAATCTACAAAGATTCTTCAGGAGACAAGATAATGTTTTGCAACAGAGAGTATAACAAAACGTGACCCTCTTAGTTGTCCACCCACAAAACCTAAAAAATATTAAAGGCTACATTATGGAATCCTAATGTGTATGTGTGTGGTGGCTTGATGGGTCCAAACACTTCTAATTTTTGGTTGGTCTGATTAAAAAAGATTTTGTTTGGAAGTGCAAAAGTAAAAATGTCACACCATCAACAGGTAAAATATTAAAGTGAAATAGTCTCACCAATGAAGAAGGTGACAGAGTGAGACTCTTTACGGTGGTGCGGTTTCAGATATTTCATAGCCTTCCTACGATTTTCTCCTGCGAAGTGTTTGATGAACCATTCTTCAACTTCGTCTGATAGATTTATCACCTGTCATGTCCCAAGATTACAATCATGACATTTTTTTTTTCCATATTCAAGAAAGTATGATAAAGTGATAAGACAAGAGCGTAGGTAACGATTTTCCGCTTGCATATAACTTGAAAAACAAAGATCTAAAGTTGAGTTTTCAAGTTACCTTGTCTGAACTGTTGAAGTAAGAACTCTCCACCACTTTGAGATAAATTGGAAGGATTTGTTTTCCAGTAACCTGAAACATGAAAATATTAGTCTTATAATCTTATATAAACTTTGGTTAAAAGTTGCTTTTATTTAACGCTTACCTTATCAAATTTCTTGAGAATGTTCATGAAGGCTAACATGTTCAAGCTTCTGTAAGTTTTGAGATAATTTAACCCTTTGTAGAGTTCTGTCAAAGCTCCTTTGATCATCTTCTCGGCATGACTTAGCTTTTTCTTGCTGATTCGTAGCTTATTGACTCCATCTGGACCACATTTCTTG